>CAUYRH010130166.1:0-22680 GCA_963574655.1 Perodicticus potto | reverse complement strand
TACTGGGGCAGCCTACCCTCTGCAGTCATAAAGAACCCAGTTGGAGCACCCAATTTATATATCCTTACAGAAAAAACAGGAGCCCTGCAGTGCAAAAGCCCTCTGCTCCTCTATATTCTGATTACTCCCCTACTTTGCACCCCTAAAGAATTTATTGAGCCATTCCTTCCAATCTCCACAGATTTCTCCCTTGGAAGAAGGACTGGTAAATACATTTTCCTCTCCGTGAATTTCCATGAATTTGTTAGCACACTAACAAATGCCACATTGGCATTTTAGTGCCCTGATAGTTAGTTCTCCAAGCAGTTGTCTAGCTGGTTTGTCTTTAATCTGACCCTGATAACAGTCATTCCTTTAAATGAAGGAGGCAATCTCATGAGAAACTGCAGTTGATCTTTTTCTCCTCGCAGGCGGTGGACAGCCCATCCATTAACATCTTCTTGTTGGTGGTGTGCAGAGTCCAAGGTTCAAGGAGTTCAGAGGTGGGAAGCCATGTAGAAAAGGCTGTGCTCCTCCAAAGCAGTGGGTTTTCCTTCTGTCTCAGCAACTGTAAAATTATAAGTCAAAGATTAAATAGTTAAGCCACTGCTCAAGCGAGGATCTTGCTAAATACAGAGCTTAAACAAAGCCCGATGATGGATTCATTGGTGTCTAAGCAAAGGCTGTGGTTTTCCAGACAATGGGGCAGGGAATACAGGAATACACAATCTTTATGCCTAAGGATTCCCTGTTCCTTCATAATTTTCCTATACCAAAGAAAAAAAAATTATCATGGAAATTTAATACAAGTGAATCTTCGTGCATAAAGCTAAGAAGAGGTCTAGGAAGAGATAAAGTGAGGGAAAAGGAAAGAAAACTCAAAAAATTCAAAAGCAGTTGCTGCTGCTTCACAGTATTGCACAGGGTTGACCTTAATGACATAGTAATTATGTGACCTGAGTGAGAGCTGAATATTTAGGGAGAAACTTGGATTTAAGATTTTATGAAAAGTTAGAAGCACAGTAACCCAAGGCTTATGCAGTTCCTGGGCAATCGATATGATTGATTTCCAGAGTCTTTAGCAAAATAAGACAGAATGGTAATAATCTCACCCAAAGATGGTCTATGAAACATCACGATCTTAGGACATTTCTATCAAAAGCATCAAAGTGATGTATTATAGCACCACTTCCAGGGAACTGGGCAAAGCTGCCAAGTCAATGACTGTCTTTGACTGCCATCCTCTCCCTAGCTGGACTCCTCTGTCCCCTTCCCCAGGCTTCAGGAGCCCAGTATCCAGATACTGTTACCTACCCACTCTAATTTCTTTCTTTCTTTCTTTTTTATTTTTTATTTTTTTGGAGACAGAGTCTCACTTTGTTGCCCCTGGTAGAGTGCTGTGGCATCACAGCTCACAGCAACCTCCAGCTCTTGGGCTTAGGCGATTCTCTTGCCTCAGCCTCCTGAGTAGTTGGGACTATAGGCACAATGCCCAGAGTACAGCCACAATGCCTGGCTATATTTTTGTCGCTGTTTGGCTGAGGCCGGGTTTGAACCTGCCAACCCTCGGTATATGGGGCTGGCACCCTACTCACTGAACCACAGGCGCTGCCCCCACTCTAATTTCTTTATTGTGACAGACAGCAGTTAAACAGAAAGTCTTCATAGAGTATTAACAAGTGGTGAGTTTAACCCTCCCATGAAGTACTTGCAATTTATAAATGGAGCTCATATATATGAAACTCCTAATTACTGGAATGTGGGAAGAAGAGAGAGGGAGGGGCATGTAAGCAAAAAATGGGGAGAGGCTTGACATGCTTCTCATTGAATGTCACCATCATCCTTCATCAGCCACCAAATTTCCAATCACTGGGCTCCAGCAACTTTGCCTCCAGTGACACGGGACAGCTAAGAAAACAGTCCTGTCCTCAGAGCACGCAGAAAAGGTAGATCCTTTCAAATTGACTTCAAGACCTCTAAAGAAGCTTCCTCCTAGGTATATCAATGATTATGTCTGCCTTTCTGGTTCTCACTCTAGTCCTTCACTTTGCAAATAAGAAAACTGAAAAGTGAATGGCTAACCCCATGTCACACAGGGACTAACTACATGTTTGGGCCAGGAAGCCCAAGTCTAAGCCCAGTCCCAGTCCACTAACCTGCCCAGGTAAATTCCCATGAACACAACATGTTGTTTTTGCTCCAGACACAGGCAGGAAATTCCGACTTCTTGAAGTCTGGAGTAGTGTTTTGGTAGTACATGGGCAGTCATGTCCCCTTCACAACAATTTGGTTCAGTGGGTCTGGAGTGAGACACAAGAATCTGCATGATAACAAGCTCCCTGGGGGACTCTGATCTCCTAGCTGCAGGAACAATACCTACACTTGGTCACCCCGCTGACTATCAGCACCATTCAGAGGGCTGGAAGGTCCCCCTGAAGGGGCTGCTCTGGGACATCCTCTCAAGCACAAACACCAAAAGGCTCCTGACCACTGGGTCACAAGTCAGAGTCCTGATAACAAACACCAGCCTTGAAATCTCAAACTAGGAATGCTTAGAATGAGCCAGAAAGGTCTCCTCTTAGACCTGTTGACCTCAATGACTTTGTGGCTGGCAATATCCCTGTGATACCTTCAAGGTTCTCAGATAACCAAACTTCCAACATGTGCTGAGCTCCTACTTTGTGTAAGACTGTGTGCAGGGGGGCTGAGATGGACAAAGAAAAGTAAATGCTACTTGTAAATAATCTATTAAGAAGATCAGACACATACATTTGAAAAGATATCAACATTACAGAGCATGTAGTGGAGGATAAATACAACAACACAGATTGGTGCCATATCAGCATGTCCCCTTGTAACTTAATGACTCTCAACTCCAATTCCTGGCAGAATTATCTGTGTCAATTCCTAAACCTCCACCTTGGGGATTTATGATTCAGTGAGCCTGGAAAGAGTTCATAATCTGTATTTTTAACCAGCTATGAGATAAGTCCATCAGCCAGTCTGCACATGGGCATTTGTAGTATGTTAAGGGCCAGGCTATGAAGAATCCAAGGGAATCTAGGTTGTTTGTTTCTTTACACTAAGGGTTTGCTGCTTCTCAAAATTTTTAACCTACTCAAACTGACCTCTAGATCTCAGGTCTGTTTAGTTTTGTTCCTCTTGGGTCAATGTTGCCTACATTATCTTCCCACCTTTAATGCTTCCTACTCAAGACCTTCTGCATGCAGCCGTTAGGAATCTGTTTTCTGGAAAAGGGCTCAGCTTTATTCTTCAGGAAACACACAAGCAGAAGCCTCTGTACAGCCACATATTGTATGGTTCTGTTTACATGAAATGTCTACAATAGACAAACCCACAGGGACAGAAAGTAAATTAGTGGTTTCCAAGGGCAGGGTCAGGGGTAGAATAGGGGAACAACTGCTAATGGACATGGAGTTTCTTTATAGAGATGATGAAGACATTCTAGAATTAGATAGTGGTAATGATTACACAACTTGATGATTCTACTAAAAACATCTGGATTATACACTTCGAGGGTGAATTTTATGGTCTATGAACTGCATCTCAATTTTTGAAAAGCCCGTGTAGAAATGTGGGCACCACATAAAACACACAGGTAGGCCACCTGGTTCCCTAGGTCCTCATGACTATTAGGTGATGTCCCCAGAGCAAGAGGAAGGGCAGGTGATGACAATAATAGCTACTATTTATTGTGTACTTATTATGTCGCAGACACACATTACACATGGTACATGGTTGTCTCAGCACATCGTTATATCAGATGAGACATCATAACAAAAGATGTGGATGGTTTTATTATCATACTACTATTACTAACATTTCAAAGATGATAACATGAAGGCATGGTGAAGTTCAATAACTTGATAAAATCCACAGCTAGTAACTGGCAAAACTGATAGCTAGGGAGGTGGGGCACAATAAGCACCAAGTGACCGTCTCTCCTAAGTCATGTCCCCCATGAATGCCATAAGATTTGTGAAATTTAGAATAATAATAATGATGACAACAATGTTGCCAAGATTTACAGAGCATTTTCCATGTTTAAACCCTCCGCTAAATTCTCTACATAGATTATCTTATACAGTTGTCACAAAAACTCTGTGAAGTACACACTTTTGTCATCCCCAACTTACAGATATGTAAACCGGGGTAGAGAATGTTTAAGTAACTTGACCAAAGCTATACAGATGGTAAGCGATGGAGCCAGAATTTGAAAACAGATCCTTCATGCTAAGCTAAGCTACTTAGCTTACAAGAGGAGATGCTGCAAAGGACAGGACAGCCAAAGTGTAAAGTGGTCCCCATGTATTATTTCTTGAAATACAAATATGCTCATCTTCCATTCATCTATAGACATGGTGCCAATTTTCTGCTAGTACTGGAAGATAAAACAAAGCACCAGAGCAATAATAAAGGGGAAATAACACTTTGACTCGATGCTGGGAATACCTGCCCAAAGGGGCAGCTACCATTCATCGCCAACGCCCTGCCGCCAGCTGGGCATGTGGTATAGTGCTGCCATGTTTTCTGAAATGAAGCTAGAAAACTGGAATTTTGAATGAAATCTTTCGGTTTTTTAAAGATGGCAAAGAATTCTAGAGACTCTACATGGCCTGGAGCAGCCCACTTTCAACCTCAACACATAGTAAATGGCCTCCTCGAGCAGCTCTGTGTGATGGGATTTGAGGTAAAAAGGGGCAGGGGGAGTCAGGAACAGTGAGGAAGGGCTGGGATACGAAGACTCCTGCTGCACACCTAAGGAAGGTAAACTTCGCTTTATAGGCCAGGGAAAGCCAAGCTTTGTTTTGCTTTATTAAAGAAGGGAGAGGGACCAGACCACAAAGACATCTCTCAGGGTCTCAGGGTGATGTGAAGGTAGAACAGCTGGGAAAGACAGCTGAGACAGGCAACCAAATGGGCCGTAACTGCATTAGTCAGCCTCCTACCAAGGATCTTCCCTGATAAATGAGATCTGCTCATATCAAATGGGGTATTTACATACACTCTATTATGTAGCTACGACTCTATTTGATCTTAAAAAAGATTAGCATCAAGAAGAAGGAAACATTAGCTGCTGTGAGGAGGAGAGCTGGGAGAGAAATGGGGGTTTCCGGATCCAAGTTGGCTGAGGCTGAGCTTGCTATACAACAAGGAAAGAAAATGTTCTTGGCTGGGGAGGAGACAGCTTTAAAACTGTGTAGGAAAACAAAGGTGAATGAGGGAAAGATAAAGAACATAAGTAAAGAGGTCAGGCATTAAAAAAGAAGAAATATGGGAAACCAGCAGGGAAAAACAATGAGGCAATGAAGAACAGTGACGGTCCCTACAGTTGAGATGTATGCACACAAGCGATACCAGTGCAGGCATTTTAAAAAGATGTTGTCAGGAAGGCACCAAGGAGATTGCTTTAACAGAGACAGGACTCAAGAGCAGAGGCCACCATGGGGTATTTTAGAGGAGCAAAAGAAAAAGAGGGCCAAACTATGAGGAAGGATTTTAGTGATCAGAGACCAACAGGAAAAGATGAGTCTTAGAGATGTCAGAAAGGAAAATATGATAGGATTCTGGAATATTCTCAGAGTGAAAATAAGTCCTAATCTGTAAAAAATACAAAATTCTCTCTCCACAAGTGCTTAAAAAGCAGCCCTGTGGAGAGCCAAAGATAACACCAAAGCTACATTCCAAGGGCATGAGGAGGAGAACACAGCTAGCAGAAAGTCCCCACAGGGAAGGAGTGAGGATTTCAGTCCTCACCAAGCTTGGTTTTCATTGGTTATAACATCATCCAAACCGGAATAAAGTGTTCAACAGAACGGACTTTTCCAGAGGTAACGTTGTGATGGCTTGGAACATTCTGGGAGGACTGCAGGAGGCAAGAAGGCAGAAGCAGAATGGAGGAGCCTTGGCCACACACATGGCCCAGGGTTGGAAAGGACCAACAAGAACAGTAAGAAAATATCCCATTTAAAAGCATCAAGTTATACATTAGAGGGGAAGAAATACAAGGAGGTTGGAGGAGGCAGCATCGCTGACAGCAACAGGAAGGGACTGTCATTTACAAGTGTATTGTGTAATGCCTGGCATCCTACACACAGTATTCCACTTAAGTCCCACATCAGATAGGTAAAAGTTACTCCATTTTGCAGGGAGAAAAAAATGCGGAGGCTAGGTAAAATCGGTTACTTGCTAAAAGTGACATAGATAGTGAGTTTAAGATCCAAGTCTTGTTGGATTGTCAAGCTCCTGCCTTTTTCCACTACACCACAAGGTTGGACTAGGAGCTGTCTTCAATCGGATTACTGCAGAAAACTTCATAACTGACATTGAACTCGCTCTGTCCAATCCCTCGTTCAAGATGTAGCAGATTTCATCCCGGTGCTATCCTGTTCAAATCCTGTCAAGAGGTTTCCCTTGATCATTAGATGGAGTCCAAACTGCTTAGTGTTCCCTACCAGGTCCTGGATCTGGCCCTCCTCACCTTCCCAGCTGCATCTCAAGCCCCTCTATTGCAGGTAACTGATGCAATGACTCTGAATATATAAAGTCCCTGGAATGCACTACGTTCATTCTCACCTCCAGGCCTTTGCATACTTTGTCCCTTATGCCCCAGGCACTCTTCCCCTTGACCTCCTAATCTTTCCCTTTCAGCATTCTAGGCAACAGCAGCCCTTCTCTGTCTACCTGCTCTGATATCCCTGTATTCCTTCTACTGCAAGCTACATGAAGAAAGAACCTGTTTCTATCCTGTTCGCCTTTGGATCCACAACACCTAACACATGCCATGACATATCACAGGTGCTAAATACATACGTTTCTAAATTGATGAATAAATTTGATGGGCAAGGCTGCCAATGATTACTAAGTCAGTCTATCAGTAGAGGCCATAATGACACCAAAGCCCATCACTGCAATTTATTGCCCATCACTGAAGATTGTTCAGACATTTCAAAAAAATCCAACAACAATTTATGGAATTTATGCTCTGTGTTCTTCCTGTGCTCAGACCTACGAATAATTTCACCAATAAGACTTGGTTCTTGTCCTAAACAAGCTCACAGTCTAATGGAGGAGCCTTCATGTTGCCAGAATGATACAATTCACAGGATTGAGCCCACAAGGGATCCTTGGTAGTCTATTAAATATTTGGTAACCGCCAGTGGACCCTCTACTCGCTCCTACAAGACTAAAAAAGGGCTTGAGGGTTGCGACTGAATCTTGGTCATCATCATCATCATCCCTGTACCTAGCATAGTGGTGAGTATATAGCAACAGGCTTAAAATAGTCACTGAATGAATGAAAGAATAAACAAATGAACAGACCAACAAGCATACAAGTCAAGTCTTAGAATAAAGCTTTGGAATCTGGGTCAGTCTCAGCAGGAATTCTTCTCTATCACTGAACAGATAAATGACTCAGTGACAAGTCCTCTAGAGAAAATAAGCCCATTAGCGTGTGCACACGCTCGTGCACACACACGCACCAGACTGTACAACCAGTGGAGTATGGGGGCAGGGAAAAGAGGGGCAGGGTAGGATTTTACAAGGTTTTCCAGTGCCAATCCATCTTCTCTCCTGTGTCCTCAGGTTCAAAGGGAGACATTGTAGGGCATATCTACATAGAATACTGATGTGATTTCAACCGGCCCTTACAGCCCCAAACTTGCTCACTGAGGCCCAACTACAGAGATAGAGCAATAGGTGAACAGGCAGACAGATCAATATAGTGTTCACCACATATTTTCAAAAACTATTAAGAAAAATTTCTGGTGACATATTATTTAAAATGTATATAAAATTGGGCTCGGGTGCAGTGGCTCATACCTGTAAGTCTAGCACTCTGGGAGGCCAACGCAGGGAAATTGCTTGAGCTCAGGACTTCAAGACCAGCCTGAGCAAGAGTAAGACCCTGTCTTTACTAAAATAGAAAAACTGGATGGGTATAAGGTGGGCACCTGTAGTCCCAGCTACTCGGGAGGCTGAGGCAAGAGGATTGCTCAAGCCCAAGAGTTTGAGGCTGCCGTGAGCTATAATGATACCAGAGCACTCTACCCAGGGCAACAGAGTAAGACTTTGTTTTAAAAAAAAAAGAAAACAAAAGAAAGAATGAAAGAAGAATAATCACCAATAAATAACCAACTGAAACAAAGATATTTGACTAGTTTCTATATCTTTTAAAATTAGGACCAAATATCTAAACAGAAATAGCTACCTAAATAGCATCCTTTGCCTACACATACTCCTGAAATTTACCTACTGCCAATTTGTTAGTTATTTGAATAAATATTATTTCTGCCACACACTTTAGCACCAAATAGTACCTTGTAGTCTGTTAAAAAACCTTTATCAAAGTTAGAGTATGGTATTATTTTGACACCAGACAGTGCTTTGCTTTTGTGTGGAATCACTGTGTTGCCTGAACAGCGTATGATTTCTCTTTTGTGCAGACAATCAGCAGGTCATTAGTGTACCATACAAATCGCCCTGGACTCAGGCTGGAACCCTGGGGAACTGAAGCTGTAATAGACTGGAGAGAAGATATGGTGTTGCTGACAGTTACCTCTGATGGCAGTTAAAAAGGTATGATTACAACCATATGACAGCTTAATACAACAGATCCCTGAGCTGTTCACATGGCAAATTCTGATTAATGATGTCAATAATCATTATGAATTTTTAGGTTTTTATGGAGTGCTCTATTACATTCTATTATGAGAGTACAAAATTAACAAGCTCTTTATGAAATAACCATATTTTATCATTATTTTACCGCCACTGGTTTTACATGTTGGTGAATATGGATTCATTTGGATCTGGAAGTGGGGAGGGAGAAGAGTCTTGCTACATATTTAGAAGGTTCATGAAGAAATTTTGCATAAGAAAATAGGTGTGAGATAAACTGAAACCTGGTATGTGAGCCAGAATTTGCCAATTTTACACACATACACACACACTGAGACACACACAGGATGAGGTCTATTTCATCATATCCACATCTGGCAATGATGTGAGCATAGTGAAAAGATTTCAGGTTCCCTCCAGAAAGCCCTGAGGCTATAAGAAAAATCATCCTACATCTAATAAACCCATCTTAGATATATCTCCCATATGGTAAAGCCCTGTTTTGCTTTATTTCAACAAATTGGTCCTTGGATTCCTCTCACAGCTGTTGCTGCTGTTGTTTATGATGCATTGAGGCCTGGTAAGGAGGGAGACCCTGTGTGCAGCAGTCAGGTCTCCCATGTTACTGGGCTGTGTGAGCATTAAGTAATCTCACCTGTGGGGAGTCATGAGCACTTAGGATATTTAATGGCCTGACATGTAATAACTGTTCAACAAACAGAGGCAAACATTTTTTTTTATTAAAATATTCTGGGCACTTAGTCTCAGGGAAAAAATCAGAACAGGTTTCCATTTGTTTTGTGTGGAAGAGACAAAGTCTCACTCTGTTGCCCTAGGTAGAATGCTATGATCATAGCTCAAAGCAACCTCAAACTTTGGGGCTCAAAGGATCCTCTCACCTTAGCCTCCCAAGTAGCTGGGACTATAGGCACTGACCACTACGCCCAGCTAGTTTTTCTGTTTTTCATTGAGACGGGTCTCACTGTAGCTCAGGCTGGTCTCAAACTCCTCAGCTCAGGCGATCTATTCACCTCCGCCTCCCAGAGTGCTAGGATTACAGCACCATGCCCAACCTGGCTGGGGACAGGTTTCTAAACCAGATCACCACCAAGGCAACATGCTAAAATAAGCAAACAAACAGATACATAACTTTTCCTCACATTTTTCCCTCCATTATTTTCCACCACAGTTCGGTGTAGCTTCAGGAACACTGGGGACTATCTGTGCCCAGCTCTGGACCAGCACTGAAGACACCAAAAGGATGGTGGCTACTGCCTGGCTGGGGGTGGCTGCTCCTCTGGTGGAGATGCGAAAACACCTGAGATCCTTTCAAAGCAGAATCTTCTCCCATTGCCAAGCATTTAGAAAGTCAACTGTACAAATCCACATATATAACATCATCCTGTAAAAGGAAAATACTGGCTCTTGTTTAACAGTTACGATTTAAGTTAGCTGGCTTTTTCATAGTTTGGGAGTCTCCTCCTTAATTTATAGCTTCCATACATACAGAGATCATCTTCCTACTTCGTAATGACTAGCCTAGAATTAGTGAACGTTTCAAATATGGTAAAAATCAAATGAGTACATTTAAGCTAAATTGATGATGCATAAAAAGCAAAACCTATTACAATGAGCCTATAGATGTAATTTTTATCTCATATATAATACATCACAGCTGTCATCAAAAAAAATTGTTTCTACAATTTTAAATTACCAGTAGTAGCCAGATACCAAGAATTAGTACCAATACCAAGAGATAATTCTAACTCTTTTGGTCTGTCTGCATGGGTCAGATTTCTTCAACACTTTGAGTTATTCAATATTATCACTGTTCGAAGGATTTTTCTTTACACTTTTATCAAGTTTCAGTGAATCTTTTTCAGACATTTAAGGAAAACAAGAGGCCTTGTCTGCTCCACATTAACTTGAGACAGTTTCTTGTTAACTTGGGGTTTGGGACTAAGCCTTCCTCCCTCTCCTCCTCTGCCTCCTCCTCGCCATCTCCCTTACTTTACTAGCCTCATCTTCTTCTTTACTTTCTTCTGAAGTTCTTTTTTTCCATGTTTTGAGTATTACTTTAAAAGCTCCCCTTTCCTATGACCTAAAAAAGAAGAATAGCAGAAAGAATAGATGACAGTGTTAGAAGGGTGAGCAAAGATGAAAAAACAAGAATTGTAAAGCTCCCCAATCTTTGAATCACAGCTTCTCTCTCTGTAACCCCTAGAAACAGGCATATATTCAAGAAAGACTAAAAGGAAGAAGAGCTAGGAGGAGAGAGGATGGTGAAGGGAGGGGCCCCTCTCAAGTCCTGCCTTCTTCCTCTCCTCTCCTCTTTCCAAGACTTATCTGCAGTGGCCTTTATGCTCCTAGTAGAGTTGAACCCACTGAAAGCTCCAAGTAGTTAAAAGGAATAAGTGTCATGAAACAAAATTCTACTCATCAAAACAAAACAAATCTTCCCTAGGGCCTCTAGATAAATTACTCAAGTGCTGCTCTCCACTGCACCCCACCCCTCTCCCAGGCCGATACACACCACCAGGACACCTCACACCTGAACTTCTGGTTGAGCTAGAAGAGCACTGGAAGTTTGGGAACAGGGCCAGAAACCCAGCAGAGCCCATGCAGTGGGCCCAGACAGCACCTCTGTAGTGCTGGGAATGCACTGTCACCAAAATAGCCATTGGAAAGTTGGATAGGAGGACAGGTAGGCAGGTCAGAGGCAATTTCGGTTAGCCTCAGAGGGGCCTCACCCACTTTCCACTAAGTCCCAACACTGGCTATGTCAGAGGGTACAAGAGTGTCCTAACCCTGTCTCCCAACTTCCAGTTAAACCAGAAGCTGGACATTCAGGGGAGGGGCCAGGAATGTGGACAACCAGGTGCAGGGACATTACTGCCACAGTTCCCAGCATGGCCCACAAGCAAGATTCAGGCCACACAGGTATATTTGTTGGAAAAAAGCATTCAGAGATTCTGTTTAAAAAGCAGATCTTCTGCTCCAGACTTTAAACAATAATGACCGTCATTTGTTGAGCACTTACTAGGTATGGGCTAGACTTACCACACAATAGGTCATTTAATTCTAATAACAATCCTATACCATAATTACTTCCTCTTCATATGCTGGAAAACTGGAGCTGAGTAAAGGTACAAAAACTTGCTTCTATCTATTAAAGAGATAGATCCAGAATTTCATTCCAGATATAACTGACTCTAAAGCCTACATTTTTAACCATCATGTATAGAAAATATAAAATCCCCCACTTTTGAAAGCATTCTTCCTAAATGGACCTTTAAGGAACTTTGACCTTGTTTTGTTAGAGGAAGAGAATCCAGGAGCAACAACAGTACATAGTTTTCCTCTATCTGTCCATGTGCCTGAGGCCAGCAGTAGATTCTAGAAATCAGATAAACAAGTAACAGAGATAATCCACTCACAGAACAAAATTTGCGGGAGTGTGTGGGTGGGAGTTCACATTCTGGACTCAGTCTGGCTCAGAGCTGCTGTCTCAAGGTTAAAATATTTCCCTTGTCTTTCAGGAGCAGCCAATATATGCAAATATATCCACCGTGAACTTCAGTCACAGCTCTAAATAAACAGATAACATGCCAACATATGATATATGCAGGAGGCCCTCAAAGTGTAAGCTCTTTACCCACCAAGTTCTTAATTTTCCAGGTCTCATTTTTCTAAGAGACACTGACTGACCCAGGCCAAGGAGAAACATAATAAAGTACTGGGAAAGTTCCAGGAACTTCCTGAAGAAAACAATACAGGCAATAAACGAAGACAAAGTCAACACTACCTTTATGTCCAATGGCTTCTAGCTCTTAAAGTGCACACTTAAGATTTTATAGCAGTGGTGATAATAAATGTAATTGATAATTTTTTTCACATAATTACAATAAATGTGTTGAGACAGTTTTCCCCCTTTCCACAGAGGCCTTAAGAATCCTCATGATTATGACTTTTGGGACATTAGGACTCTTTATGAAAAATTCTAGTCAGCCCAAACTGCTATTATGACTCGCCCTCTCCGCATCCGTGCTCCCAAGAGTCTCCTACTTGTAGTGATCAAGGGAGCTCCCACTTCTGGTGGGGAAAGAATGACAGTAGGATATAACCATTCTCTCAAAGCCCTCCAAATCAATTGTCCAGATTGTTCTTCCCTAAGTGAGCTATGAGATGACAGCAGGTGTTCCTTCCTTTCCCCCATTCTATCCTACAGGCTTGCTGAAGGGAGAAGGGTGCTATTCTAGAATAATGGCCACAAGAAAACAACAGAATGAAGAAAGTAAAAAACTAAGCTTTTCTCAATCTTCATCTAAAGCTATGACTATAGACTGAGGCTATGCACAGTGGCTCACACCTGTAAGTAATCCCAGCACTATGGGAGGCCAAGGCAGGAAGACCACTTGAGCCTATGAGTTCAAGACCAGCTTGGGCCACATAGTAAGACTCCATCTCTACTCCCCCCAAAAGTTCAATAATTAAAAATTAGTCAAGCATGGCCACCACTGCCTGTGGTCCCAGCTACTAGAGAGAATCTGAGATTACAGTGAGCTATGAGTGTACCTTGGTACTTCAGCCTGGGGTACAGAGCAAAACCTTGTCTCCAAAGGAAAAAAAAGAAAAGGACTCTGCAGCATAAGATTATATGAATAATCCTCTAGGGTGAGCCAGTTCCCTTTGTGATATAATTTAGAGAGAACCAAAAGATTCAAAGATAAATATTCCCTACTACTTTCATTTATTCATCTTCAAGCAATAGCTATTGAGCATTTGAGGTAAGGAGGTTACTAGAAAATAAAAATGCAGTGGTCATAGTGTTGCCAGATTCAGTAAATAAAATTCCTGTAGTTTATCTGGCAACTCTAAATTGTCAGAGAGAGCATGCCTGCCCATAATAAACTTATGATCTAGTACCTTATGCGTTTCCCAAGAACTCCGAAATCTGTTAATACCTTTGCAAAAACTGATTTGTCTGATTAACTGAGAGTGTACAACCTGAGGGACTGATACATACAAGAGTAAGTTTGAGGGAAAGAAAAGAGGCCTTTCTAACAAAGGCCCTAAGCAAAGCAAGCACCTTGTCTTCCGCAGAAGAAGAATGTCACACAGCAAGTAACAATGATTGAATGAGGACAACAAAAGGGCTCCATGTCCCTAGCTGGTTGGCAGGGGTAAGGCAAATAAATCAAAATGAAGAAACTATTGCTGAGAACTCAGCTCCTTTCACCTGCATTCCAAGTAAGTGACAAGCTAGCCAAAAATGTTGTCAAGGTGGGTAAACATTTCAATTAGACTTGAGCAGAGCATCTAGCAAGATACCATGCCAACTTATGGTTTGGGGTGGAAACCATACAAAATGTGGTGGTTTTATAGGATTTGAACCTGAAGGCAAGCAAAATGTGGTGGTTTGAGCTATGTTTTTCTTGGAGTTTTTAGGTACCCAGGCATAAAAATTCAGTCAGGCTTGGGAGGTCTAATCTGAAACAATAAAGTTTTCACACTATCCTTTCTGCAACCACAAAGAATAGACTTCCAAGAGAAGTTGTAGACTCTTGTTTGAATACCTTTTAAATATGGTTAATTAGATGTGCCAATTAGGCTCTATGTACATGACAAAAACTGAGTTTGATATTTGAAAGGTGGAAAAGAGGTTGTCTTTTCTGGGACCAGTATTATCTACAAAGAAGAAGAATGCAAAGGGTTTTTTATGTACGTCATTGTGTTAATAATAAAACCAGTTAATGATTAGTTCCTTTGGAAGAAATTTCTTGGTCAGCCTGCTGTGAGCAACTCCAAAGCTTGAATCTAAAATGAGAGTGGGCAGAGTAAAATATTTATTTTGTCTTACATGTCAGTTATTAAAGCCACTTCAAATCTTTCATGGAAATATGTAGGGCATAAATAAATGCAAAGTGCCACAAAAGAAATGGCAGAAACAGAAAGATTCATTCACATGGCAAACCTTACCATTTTCCTTACTTGTAATTTACCATTTCCTAATCTTAGGATTCCATATCTCATACCATATTATACCCA
This sequence comes from Perodicticus potto, assembly GCA_963574655.1. Taxonomy (NCBI): domain Eukaryota; kingdom Metazoa; phylum Chordata; class Mammalia; order Primates; family Lorisidae; genus Perodicticus; species Perodicticus potto. Next base: position 8,010 of record CAUYRH010130166.1, on the reverse strand, counting down.
GTGCAGAATACAATTCTTGTTTCTCCATATGTTCCCTTTCCTTGATCTCCATTTTCTGAGCAGGCAACTGAAATGCTTCATGGAGTGTGGGGTTAGCGTTGACTTAGACATTAAGCAGTGCTGGCTCTGTGATGGCTTAGCAGCAGTACTGTGGGAGGACGCCAGAAAATAGACTGCATGACCCTTCCCAATTCCCTTTTATAGCTTTCTGCAAGGCTTATTCTCTGGACCTGAAACCAAATCAAAATATTTACTTCATTTTTCATTTTGAGAACCCTTCATCATCAGTGAAAATTCTATTGTTCTCACAATGGAGTTGAATTTCTTTTCTTTTTTGTAATTTTGTATTGCTCTATTATAATATTATCGAGGGGGCTAGGAGAAAGGTTATAAACATTAATTATGGTTTACATGAGTGGAACAGCAGGAATCATCATTATTATCATTCAAATTGTATATTTATTGTTATTCCAGGGAAATCTAGTCAATTTAGACCTGTGCCATCAAAACAGTTGATAATTCCAAGAAGGGGAATTGGCTTAACTTTTTCTTTAGTAGAACAGAGTTTACAGATCTAATTAAATACGCTTTGCAGGGGGTGATTAATCTTCTTAAGAAAACAAACTGCTTTCAAACACTCTAGTAATGACTGTTTCTGTCGATTAATGAAATAATTACAAAGAATTCTGGCCTATTCATTAAAGCAGATCCAGGCATGAGTTTGGCCACAGATTATTAGTCCTTGGTTTCTGTAAATATGTACTATAAAGTAGATCACAATATTCTATAATTCTGAAATAGTTAATACTGGTCTTCCCTTAAGTTTGCCTGCCAGAGTCAAGATTTCCCCATATTTCTGTGTAAGAGCTATACAAACCCAAGATACGATACCAGTGAAGCAAATGTAAAAGGTTTTTTGAAATGGTTATGACCCTTCTAATCATATTAACTATGTCATTTGCATACGACCTTTAAAGCAACAACATAATTGGATTCACTGGAAGTCCACTTGGCCAGGAAATTGTGGTGGTTGAAACCTAATTATTAATACTCATATAGATAATCCAAATCAACATTGAAGGAGTATGTATAAGCCTTATATTGAATAGTATAGTCAACTAAGGATTGGACAGGTCACACAACTTGTCCATGAGTTCTTCAATTAAAATAGGAAACTCACCATAGATAGTTAGTCCTGAATGTGCCAACAATTCATTACAGGACCCACAGTCAAAATTCTTCATTATTACTCATGGGAATCATAGGTTCCTCTTAGCACTCTCCTTGAGAAATGCTAAGTAGAGAAAACCAAAGGTAGAAGAATACATCCAATTACAACTTATTTACAAATGCAAGCAAGAGAGAAAGAAAAAGAAATGAATGTTCATTCAGCATACATATTACACACTGAGTCTTTGCTATCCATTAGGCTCAATTGCTTTGAAAAAGATAAATATTACACCATTCTTACTATAACTTATTAATACATTCTAACTAAGCAGACAGATAAGTAAAACAACACTTTCAATAAAACCTGCAAAATGCTATAAAAGAAATAAATAGTGGGTACTAGAGAGGCATAAAAACAGGCACCTAATTTCAAGCATTCTGATGGAATGCTTCTCTGGAAGGTTTCCCAGGGGTGGTGTCACTTGTACTGAATTGAACAGTGAGAAGTTAGCCAGGTGGGTGATAAGCAGAAGTAGAAACTAAAAAGGCTTGTTAAGCTTTCTATCAATATTAATGTTAGGCAGTAACTAGTATTCTTTGACCATTTACTCTTCACAAGGAACCTTGCTAAGTACTTTATAGGCATTTATCTCATTTGATTTTACCATCACCACTTAAATCAATTCTAGGTCCCAGCACAGAGGCTCATGCTTATAATCCTAGCGCTTTGGGAAGCTAAGGTGTGAGGATTCCTGAACAACATTGCAAGACCTTGTTACTACAAATATTTAAAAATTAGCTGGGCCTGGTGACATGTGCCTATAGTCCAGCTGTTTGGGAGACTGAGGCAGGAGAATCACTGGAGCTCAGGAGTTTGAGGTTGCAGTGAGGTATGATGACACCACTGCACAAGTGACACAGTAATACCTTGTCTCAAAATATAAATAAGAAAATGAATGAATGAACGAATATAGTAGTTCTATTATTATTCCAATTGTACCGGAAGGAAACTGAGGCTCTGAGAAGTAAAACAACTATTCAAGGTTATCCAGCAATTTGACTCTAAACCCTATGTTCACTATTAGACCCCCCTGTCTCCCCAGGTATGCCACAATGGGAGCTTGTGTTTTCCTGTACAGACAATGGGGAGCCACTAGAATTTTAGGTGAATCTCTTAAAAGTAAGCATAACAACATTTTATGAAAAATGACTCCCTGTCAATTTTTTTAATCCTTTGACTCCATACCATGGTTACTTCCTTATTAAATTTGGTTTCCACCTTGTTTAGAAAAGAAACAATGATTTAAGAAGGACTTTCTATGCATGTGAATCACAACAGCCAGAATGAAGTAAGAAGTAACAATGAGACTGTTTCCAACAAGCAGGAATGACAACTGTCATGTGTCACTCTAATATGCCATACAGAAACTAATGTGGGCTGTCATACTGTGCATACATGGTAGGATTCAAAATTTATATTTACTCTCATAGAAGCAGGGTCAGATTTCTAAATCCAAGTACTTTAAATTCAGAATACCTCTCCAGCAATCCTTGCTTCATAATTGATGGTTTTTAAAGGGCAAGATTTGCTTAGAACCATGTTAAAAAGAGAAAAGTGGAACTATAGTGATCTAAAATGATCTAATTTTCTAGAAAATTACTACTTTCTACAAGCTGTATAAACTTTAATTAAAAAGACAAGGAGGTCTATTCTCTCTCCTTACACACTTGCGACATGCTATGCTCTTGGGATACTGGTAAAAGAAAGAGAGCAGACTGAAAAGATTACAATTTTTAACAAAATCCTAAATATAATTAAGATGGAATGTGTGTCCCCATCTTTAAGAATCATAAAGGAACTGACATTTGTTGCTTTTCCAGAGAGAAAGTATGTGGGACTTCAAAATAAGGGTGAAATTAGCTTCAAAAATGAAGTGTAGACCAGATTAAGTAACAAGTAAGACAATGCACAAGTCAGCTCGTATGAACACAATACATTGCTTGGCAAAATATTAGCAAAATGAGCATTCCTGGACTACTTAGTGCAATGTTTTTTGTATCTGTAACCAATGAAATGTCCCCAATATCCTGTAAAGAAATATTTTGGTAGCTTCTACTACAAAGTCTCTAGAACCTGATTTTAATGGTAGCAGATTTAGAGGAATGGATGGGGGCAGAGTGGGACTAACTATGGTGAGAGCAGACAGTGACTCTGAAAATATCCGCAACAATTCACAAGACACAATCTATGCCCACAAATGATTTCTCCCCCTAAATCATCATTCACATGGTTCTTATTCCTTCACCTTCTTTCTCTCTTGACTTTCTTTCTCTCTGAACTCCTTCTTTCTACTTCAGACCTCCTCCCAAGCTGTGCTCCCAAACCAGTGGTATAAAAATCACTTTAAAGGGACTTATTTGATGCAAAGCAGTTTAATGTACTGTGTCCTACATGTAAAAGCATTTGAGTAGCCTTGGTGTTAGTGCAATTTGCGCTGTCATCAAGACTGCCCACTGAGGTTAAATGAAAATCAAATTTAATAGGGATTATTTGAAACAGAATAGCATTTTTAACAAATTCAGATATCTGAGTATGTTCCTTCCATTCTACAAATTCTGAAGAAAGCTAGGTGGCAGCTACAGCTTCATAAGCAGCCTCCTGCAACATAATGTTGATGCTATGACAGCAAATTGGGAAATGAGGGTGTGTATATGGCCCAAATACTTGTGATTATACGCATGTCACTTGTGTTGATATGTAGCTCAGCTATATTAACTATACTAACTGATTATATTTATGTTATATATATATATATATATATATATGAGTAGATTGAAAAGCACTATAAAATTCATCAGTATGTGTATATGCAAGGGAGAAATACATTGTGCATAAAAATATCAGGTAGCATAAAATAAAATACATCTGTAGTTATTTGTTTAGGGACACATTTGAATTGAGTGAGCATTCTAACAATCATTTCTTTCAAAGCCACAAAAACATCACACTTTTTAGTTTTAATAAAGTCTAGTTTTTGGCAGTTCTTTTTATCACATCTGTCATCTCCTAAGCTTTGCTTAGCCAAAGCACTCAGACTTGAATTTGAAATTGTCAATATAGACCTTCTAATCTTTAAGTCTTAAATTATCTAAGCAGATTAATTACCATTATTCTACGCTACAAGACTCAGGGGTAAAAGACAGCAGAGGAAACACAACTTTTTTTGTTTTTTTCCAGGCAATTAATTTGCATGGAGGTTGTGTTTGGAGGAAGTATCTGGAACATGGTCCAATGTATTTATGTAAATAAACAGGTAGACAAGGTGGGTCCCTAACTCCTGGGTCTCAATCTATGAGACAAAAAATGGCTCTAAGAAGCTTAATTGCCCTGCTTTTAAATCTCAAGATATTCATAGTTCATATTGACAACTTTCCAGTTTGCCAACTGGCAATGAATATCCTGAAGCCAAAGGAGATAGGTAAAAGGAAAAAGGGGGGCAGGAGGGAATGGCTCATTTTCACAGCAGCACCTATCTGTGTGGTGACCTGATTTCAGCTATGATCTCCCTTCCAAGATCAAAGCAGGATTAATGTGATTCTTTACTGTTTGCATTGTACATCTCAAAGCTCTGGAGACTTAAGAAATAACTGCAAATCCAGCCCTTAAACACAGGGGAAACTGAGCATGAGTGAGGTAGGTTACAGCAAGGGTAGCTAACTGTGAAAAGTTATTTGCTATTTGGGAGGCAGTATAGAATTTGGAGTATTTTGTATTTGTAAGCACAGTTGCTTTCTCCCTTTTCATTATCTGGGGCAAGGCTTTTGGCTAGTTGATGAGGCCAGCACTGAATGTCATTTCATTAATAGTCTCCATAATGACTTTCTAGCTCATTTGGAATGTTTTGCAGCTGCTAGCACACAAGAAAAGGGAAGGAAACCCTGCCGAATGTTTTCACACGAAAGCACTTTTTGAGTTGCTACAACCAGACATTTACAAGAACTTAAAAGAGGAACAAAATCTTTTAAAATAGCAAAACGTTGAGCTTTTGTGTTCCTGCTGCAAGTGACATTCCTGGATACTGGAATTCCTAATGGGTGAGTGTTTCTGTAGCCTTTCAGAATTACTTGTTCTTTTGTCGAAGAAAAAGGCAAGTCCCCTATTTCTGAGATTTCAGAAGGTGAAAAAAAATCTCTTTCATTTTTAATGTTCAGTGAACATATTTCTTGGGGTGGGGGGAGCTCTCCCCTCCAAACCCACTGTGATTTTAGGAATATTACCTAGAAAAAGGGCGTGCCACAGTGTAAATCAACATGCAGTTTTATGTGAACTCAGTACTCTCTGGGAGAACAGGATTGCGGGGGTGGGGTGGAGGTTTTCTCAGCCCAGGATGTGACTCCACCGTCTCCACTTCTGGCTTATACAATTCCACCCAAAGCTCAACTTTTCCACAACTCTGCACGCCCAGCCACACAAAGACACCCTTACAACAAGAAGTCCCAACACCTACACATCCCATTCAACCAGAGAAACGTGATTTTCACAAGGTACACAATTCCTGAGGACAACTTTACTTTCTCTTTCTTGACTACCTTTGAGTTAAAACAGACTCTCCAAAGCTTTGAGATGTGCAATGCAAGCAGTAAAAAAAAATCACATTAACTTAACCTAAAGAAACTCCTATATTTTCTCTCACAGCCCCTCCCGCCCCTGTCTGGAGGCCACACTCCACACTCGCCTACACTAAGCTGCCGAAGCCAAAGTCCAGGGAGTGACCCGAAATGAAGACACAGCAAAGTAGACCAGTGAGATTTGGCTCACCACGCCCCCGCACCCGGGGACCAGAAGTCCAGCCAGCGTGTACCCCGGCTTGGCACTCAAGGAAGGCGCCGCTCACTTCTGCCTAATGCCCCTCACTCTAGTCCCACTCGAAGCAGCAGAACTGGGGGTGAGGTGGGGGAGCTTGGAGTCAGACTCTTTCCCCGGCAAGGGGTGCAGGAGAGGGGGCGTGGGTCCCCAATTCTGGAGCCCGGCAACCCAGCCTGAGAGCGCCTAAGCCTTCACCTTGGCGTCCTGGTGGCGCCGGACTCCCGCTGCCCGCCCCAAGCTTGTACCTGCAGGGGAAATTTGTCCAAGAACCCTGTGAGTTGCCTCAACTGGAAAAGGAGCGGGATAATGAAGCTTTTGGTCCAAATCACAATTCCCAGGGCTAAGGGCTAAGAATGAAAGAGAGGGAATCTCAGTGCCCAAACACTGTAAGCTCGCCCCCAATTATTTTTACAACAAACACAGGGAAATTGGACTTTACTTGGGCTGATCCCTTGCTTTTTTAGCTCATCTGACTGTCTTAATTGTTTTCTCATTATTATGCTAATTTCTTACAAAGGAAATTTTCCGCTGACCTAGAATTTCTCGGGAATCAATAACAAGGAATCACGGCTGCCTGCAAGAAGTAGAGGCAAAAATTCTATTGGAAAAGTTCGGAAGGCCAATAGCAACCCACCTCTGCTGTTCATTTTGATTTTGTGCTACTATTCTCAGTGTAGCCCTGGTTTGCCCAGCAGTGGCCTATCACTCAGAAACAGCAATGTAGCTAAAAACACAGTAGTTGACCCACAATTCGTTTAAAAAATGTGAAGTAGTAAAATGTCTGGTGTTTGGGGATTTTTTTTTTTTTAAGTTTAAAGTCCTAGCTGAAATCTCAAATACAATTAGTTGCTGTAATTTAAAGGGCTTTGTATTACTGAAAACTTCCTAAATGCCTATATGACTTTTCAACAAAACATTAGAATTAGAATTTAATAAAACTTATTTAATTAAAACACAGTGGTGGCCCTAAAAGTTTTATAGCTTCTTTCAAAACATCGCTGATGTGTCATTATAGCATATACACATGTAAATATTATATACACAGAGAGAATCTTATAAGGTGTAGTTTTTAAGTTCTTATTTCTTAAATGTAGTATGTTGGATCCTTTGAGTTCCAAAACATGATCTTCTTAAACTAGCAAAGAATCTAAATTTTAAAAAGGGGAAACACAGGCTTTAGTCTCTCTTCATTTCACATCTTTTACTGGCATGGAGTACCAACTCTTTGGACTTGTATTTTCTAACTTAGAAACTTTAAAGATAAATTTGTAAAATTAACTCGAAAGAAACACATAATAGAAAGGGACTTTTATCTATCACTTTTTTTTTTTGGAGAGGAGTGTTTTTAATTAGCAAGACCTACAAAGTAATTAAATTCTATAGTGTATATACATAGTGAGAGCTTTAAAAATTATCCCATCTAGTAATACTTATATATACACCTTTAGTAAAAAAGCCATAACTATCAACAGCCAGCATTGCTTGGAAATTATGCTCAATGGAAATGATGCTAAAAGAGTTTATCTTCCATTGTAGTACAGAATTGTGTGAACATATGTATGTACATGATCTATGTATATATAATTCTTATACTTTATATGTATTTAGACATACACTTCTTTTTAAGTGTTTATGTGGTTAGTCACTTTAAGAGCATCAAAATAAATTGTGCGTTGGCTTACACTATCTTCCAGGTATTCCCAAACACTGAAGAACAAAAATCTTTACATCGGAAATGAAGAGCTACCCATTTAAAGGAAAGAATGGGAAGGGGAACTCGATTTATTCTCATTTGTTTATCGCTAGACTTTCCCCCCCTCTGCAAATTCATTTGAATAGCTTTCAAGCCGGAAAATGGAAATGTGGCTCCTGCCCTCTATTTCAGCGGCGGTAGCAGCGTCCTGGCAACAGCGCAATTTTCTATCATCAAGGATAAATGGCATCGAACAGAACATTCTGATAAAAAAAAAAAA
>CAUYRH010130165.1:0-17904 GCA_963574655.1 Perodicticus potto | reverse complement strand
AAAAAATGGCCAGGCATTGTGGCGGGCGCCTGTAGTCCCAGCTACTTGGGAGGCAGAGGCAGGAGCTCGCTTGAGCCCAGGAATTGGAGGTTGCTGTGAGCTGTGAAGCCACAGCACTCTATCCAGGGTGACAGTTTGAGGTTCTGTCTCAAAACAAACAAAAAGAAAAATTGAGTTAAGAAAGAAAATCCTTCTGGTAAACCGAGAACATTATCACAAGAAGCTGATGGTTACAAATTCAGGTAATTCTCCATCAGAAGCAATGGTATATTGCTCAGACTTACCTATAAGAAGAATAACTTATCCTAAACCTTCCCAATTTCAAACACTCTGACCCACTGTCCCTATTAATATCAAACTATTCTCCAAAATCAAATATTTCAGCATCCAAACTTATCACACAGACAACCTTACTACCTAGAAACAGCACTAAAATTTTTCACCAGATAGTATCTCCCAGGTTTGGTACAAGAAAAAAAATGTCATCATTACACTTATAAGAGGACAAAAAGGACACTGAATGTATGCACATGTCAGGACAACAAAGCAATGTTGCTTAGAGCTTTATGCCTACATAGTGTTTTTTTATACAGTCTATCCAGACAAACTCACATTTATGCAACATCATCAACACAATAGCTAAATGGATTAGAATAAAGTTGCAAAGACCTAGATGCACCCTGGGATGACAGAGTTTCTATAATCATGGGCTAGATCCAAAAAACTGAAAGTTAATACCAAGCATACCTTCAGTCTAACAAGCATCTGAACTGAAATAGAAAATCAAATATATATAAAATAAATACATCCCTGGTGGAATCTACATGGCCAAAAAGAATGATTCATAGTGCCTGCAGCTGAGCGTCACCACAAAATCCTCTTTCAAGCTGTACGGAGTGCCTGAGATGTACTGCAGTAGTTGGGAAACTGGCCAAATTCAGGCCCATGTCAGACCAAGCTCACATCAGAGCACAGCAGGCATGCTCCCTTGACAACAATGCTGCACAGGATCTGAGTGCAAAATACCTTTCTACCTCCTTTGGATTTACAGTCTCAATGGAAATGTACAGCCACACAGGGCCAGTGATACTCAGGTTATAAAGGAAACAAACTACTCCCACACAATACTGTATTCTAAACCGTTCAGAAAGAGCACAGATTTTTTAAAATTAAAAATAAAGACTGGCTTGGTTTTTCAAGTCTGCTTCATATTCTCACATTCCCAATACCCACTTCTAGCAAATTCTCTGAGGTCCTGGAAAAGAAGCCTTTCCTAAATATTGAGCATCTGCCTTTAATTTGGCCATTCCCTCCTCCTCCTCTCCCCTGTCCTCTGCTCCCACCCCAGAAAAAACATAAATATATCCTTCCTTGCCCTCTCTTCAATGTTTCCTGTAAAAGAGATTAGAGAGGACAGGAGAGTAGATGTACAAGGTAAACCAGGCAGGCGAAAAGGACAGTTCACAGAATGAGGCACAAAGAGAACACAAGATGGCTGGCTGCTCCTGCACTCCAGCAGTATGGGCTGTTTCTGATTAGGTGAGCACAATTGCAGAGCTGCACAGGAAGTGCTCAGGGGGCCCTCTTGGTCAGCCCCATCCCAAACACACTGAAAACCTTTGTACTATAGCAGGCCCATCTGGAATCAGTTAGGACAAAGCTTCTAGCAGGCCTTCCTTTTTTTTTTTTTTTTTTAAACAAACCAACAAGAAAAACCTCTCTGAAACCACTCCCCTCAGATTTCCCGCCTGCAGCCTTCTCATCCCTCCAGAGCGTATTTCAACATGTCTCCTTTTGGGGTCACCACAAGTAAAAGTCATGTAAGAGCATAAATCATCCTCCCCATGCCCAGGAATCCCCAGAAAATAACAGCCTTTGTGCAAACAAAATCCTTTATACACAATTTTGGAGGGGTTTTTTTAATGTTATTTTTTTAGAAATTCATAGGAGCATACTTTTTTTAGGATTTAAATGAAGCATACCTTTTATGAAACATTTTTTTTTTTTTTGTAGTTTTTTGCCAGGGCTGAGTTAGAACCCACCACCTCCGGCATATGGGCCAACACCCTACTCCTTTGAGCCACAGGCACCACCACCCCCTTTATGAAACTTTATGCATTTTGTTCTGCTTTCTAAGTCATGTAAAAAAAAAAAAAGGAAAAAAGGAAACTTTGGCATAGTTCTAGCATTCAAAAGTAAAAATATTTTCCATTCATAATTCTAAATTAAACTGCCAATACTCATTTCTACAAAAAATTGATTTTTACGGATGCTTTCTACAAAAAATGTGACTTAACCTGGTACTGTGGTAAATACACAGGACTAAGACTCAGGAGATCTGGGCAACAGTCTTGAAGGTCATTAATTAATCATGTGACTAGGAATAAATTACTTATCCTTCCTGGCTCTCTATTTCTTTACCAATAAAATGTGAGGATAGGGCAGATTCTTTCCAGCACCACTATCCCCTCAAATTCCATACTCCTGACAAAAGAGAACACACAAAACTAGCCTTCAGTTGTAACTAGAAATCATCACTTTAAAGCAATTTTCTACTGCCCTCAAAAAGACTATACTAAAAAGAGTTCTATGTGCACTAGAGAGGATGGACAGTGCCTGTCACTAGGGCTCTTCTGTGAACCATACTCCTGTCCTCATATTGCTTGGAGACATCATAACCAAAGCAAGTGGGTGAAATATTTACAGGACAAGTAACAGGCTAGCCATCTGGGCACAGCAACCTGATCAAGGAACTAAAGGACCAAGACCTAAAAAATTAAGTTCACAAGATAGTGAAATAGGACTCTGTCCTTCATGCTCAGTTTAAAAGCTTCTGATACATTTATTCAATAAATATCTCTTGAATCTACCAATAAAGGCCGGATTTTCTGGAGAATACAAAAATAAGAAACTGCTCTGTCCTCAGGAAATTTATAATCTACAGGCAAGACAGGCAGAGTTCAAGGGTAATTTAGTTCAATACTTGGTAATGATGAGCTAATTATAGAGCACTATGAGAGGCCCCAGACTGATGTTTTCTCCATGAGCCTTCCTTAGGGGGTCTACAGATAAGACTTTTTAGAGCTCTCTTATCTTCTTTGTGTTTAACTGTTCTAATATGAAAATTATGTCTTACCATGAAATTTAAAGGCTACTATTATCATAGGAGTCAATAAATGTTAAATAAATAGTTTATATCTATAGAGAGAGGGACAGACCTACACTGGTGACAACCAGAGTAGGAACACTGAAAAATGTCTCAGAGTACCACATTTATACATTCGGCAATTGGGAACCAATTCTTAACCTGATGTTGAGGTCTATGGATTAAGAACCAGTCAAGCAAGTACAAAGCTTGAGATAAGAACTATCACTCACTGGCAGCCTTGCCCTCAGACACAAATAGCATGGCAGGAATCTCTGTACACCATTTGTAGGGTTTTTAGCAAGAGGTACACACCATTAAGTATCTGCCCTTCTCTCAAGTCAGTGCAATCAGTGTTTTCTTCATGACTAAAACTGGTTTCACTCTTACAGGCCCTGTTTTACCATTTCACATCTAGAGGAGAAAATTACCAGTAATCCTGTATAGACTGAAACCGCTTTCCTTGATCTCATATCTTAAGTAACCTGAAGAAGGAGTGGCTCCTAGTCCTTTGGTACCCCATTCTGAGTAACCTCTCTAAAAGCATGTTCTCTTCAGTGAGTTAAACTTTCCTCCTCCTACCCTAGCAAGACTTCAAACACATTCAGAGAGAAGTAAAAATCTGGGAGGTGGGGTTCCAGAAACAGTGGGGTCACATTTCCTCCTCGAATGTGGGAAGCTGAACTCTAGGAGATGCAAACAAGGGATCTGGCCAGTCCTAAAACATTAATACACTTCAAATTAGGTACAGAGAACGTGGCAGCTTGGCTGGCTCCCAAACCAGCTCTGAATAAAATTGGACTGGTCAGGATTCTTCATGGCAAACTGCAGTAGAAGGGGCCAATCAAAACTCTTGGCCCTGCCAAAGAATTGCAGCCTTTTCCTAAAAGGGAAAACCCTTCAGAGTGCATGTTCATGTATCTGTATTTGTAAGAAGAAAAAAAAGTTTTTAGATTTTCTTAACTACTTCAGTTAACTTTATTTTTATAAATTCCTTTTCCTCCATAATATTAGCATTGCCACCAAGCATAATGTAAAGCAGGTTAGAGCTACACAGAAAGACGTCACAATTCTAACACCACAGTTGACCAAAGGAGGAAGAGCATCTTACTCTATTATATTTCTATCACTGAGGGCAAAGTTATCCCAAAGATTCTTCCCCTAGATCCTCACCTCTTCACTACTGCCTCTTCCCCCTACTCTGGTCCTCTCCCCAGCCATTCAGAGCTCAGCTAAAGTGCCCAAGTAAACTCTAACCTGCCTAGCATAACAGCAGGAAGGCAGCATGGGAGGCAAGGCTTCCCAAACTCAACATGAAGAAAACCCTCTTCTAAGTTTCCAAACCTTCAGGGAATAGTACTTTGCTAAAATTCAATAAAAGGGATTACTAGAAAAATGAAATACACATACACTGGAGCTGGCGGGTTCAAATCCAGTCTGGGCCTGCCAAACAACAAAAACTACAACCACAATCGAAATACAGCCAGACATTGTGGCGGGCACCTATAGTCCTTAGGAGGCTAAGGCAAGAGAATTGCTTAAGCCCAAGACTTTGAGGCTGCTGTGAGCTATGACGCCACAGCACTCTATTGAGGGCAATATAGTGAGACTCTATCTCAAAAAAAAAAAAAAAAAAAAAAGATACATAGAACAGCAATAAGTCACATAAAGTGGCGGTAATGAAGGGTGCAGAGGCATGAACTGGGAGTCTATGGGTAAAGCTGGGAATCTAGGAAGGTTGTAAGGCCACTTGGAGAAATGGGCTAAAGGGCCCAATGAATTGAGGATTCCAAGCAATAAGGGAAAAGGTACAGAGGTGGAGAAGCTAGCCACTGTGTCTGGGAAATTGGTAAATACATTGAGGATAAAGGGAGCCAAGTTTCTCCCTGGTGAAGAATGCATTTACAAGAACGGAAAGGTATTGGCTGGATTTAAGATGGAGTTATTGGTATGAACTCATGGTTTTATGACATAAAACTCAAGGCTTTATAATTTAAAATATGTAACATATACACACACATATATAGCACACAGAGATATACAAATAGTTATTTAAAGATATACATGTGTGGCATACACAGTAAAACCTCTATAAGTTGACCACTTAAGGGACTATAACAAACTGGTCAACATACAGAGGTGGTCAACATAAGGAACTAGGCCTACTGTACTGATACCTAATGTGGTGCATGTCCAGTCTATGAAAATTAAATCAACTTAAGGAGGTGGTCAATGTAGGGAGGTGGTCCACTATGAAGGTTTTACAGGGTATGTATGTGTACCTATATACAAACATACATATATTTTCCATTTGCTAGGAAAGCTTAGAAGCAGTGGCACCCAAGTACCAATGTGCCCCCCCAGCACCAGATCTTGGTTTCAAATAATCACTTTCCATTTAAAAGAACTAGGGCTCCTTAGAAATGGCTGATTTGCCAGGAAAGGAACAAAATAAACTTGGAAAATCTTGTGCCAGAAAATAAGCTAATGTCCTATAAATGACAGTATGGCAGGTCAAAAGAACAAAGAAGCATCAAGTAGTGGCCAAACAAAACAGCTCGAGGGGCAGAATAATTATAGAAGTGGATTACAAACCAATTAGTAAAATAGGAAGCCATAAGTCCATGTTGATAGAAATAAACAAGTAAAAAAAGAAAGATCTTCTTTATAAAAGAAAGTTATCTAATAAATATAGACAGACTGATAGAAATAGAGGCTCAGCAACTGACTGCATAAAGTATCTGGTTCAGGAAAGCATTATCAGTGGATGCTACGGCTATTAGGTATAGGTCTTTCAAGGAACAGAATAGTGGTGTAATCTCAGAATACCTTTCCAAAAGATAACAAACAATTACAAAAGGAAAAACGATGAATTTAATGTGGAGAAATGTAGCAGATATCAATTTAACCAGGCGATCAAAGATAACATCACCACTGATGACAGAATAGGTACAAAGCATTCACCTCCAGATCTGATGCACTGAGAACACAGCATCATTTTTGCGGTGCTCTTACCAAAAATGATATGTCTGCTCTAATGAAGAAACAAAATAGACCCAAATCTAGACTCTTCAAAAATGTGAAGGACATTTAAAAAAAGGCAAAGAACTATTCCAGACTGAAGAAGTCTAAGGAGACATGCAACACAATGCAACATATATTCCTAGATAGGATACTAGACCAAAAATGAAAAAGACATTACTGTGACAGGTGGCAAAATTTTAATGGAGTCTGTAATGGATGGTTACGTCGTATCAATACTGATCTCCTGATTTCCAGAGCTATACGTTACATGGGAAATTCTATTTAGGGCAATACACATTGGAGTGTTTAGGAGCAAAAAGATATCAATCAGAGTTATAGCTTGCTCTCAAAAAAGGTCAAAAAAGGAATAATGGTAACAGTGTATGTATGTATGTATACACATACATACACACATAAAAAGAACGGGCAATAAAATATTAACAACCAGGTAATCTGAATGAAAGGAATATAGAAGTTTGGGGAGTTGTGTGGGTTTTCTTAGTTGCTCTAGCAATTTTTCTCTGTTTGGAATATATTTCAAAATAAATTACTGAAGAGAAAAATGATAGCAATCCACTGCCAGGAATTATGAGAGCACAAAATCTGATTCTCACAACAAAAGCTGATCCTGCTCAGAAAGGTTAAAACCTGGCCCAACATACTGTAACTAACAAGTGCCTAACCAGCCTAACTCAGTCTGTCAAATTCTAGGTAGGGTGTCCAACCTGCAACCCACAGGCCACAAACTGATTTTTGAGGACTGTTTTGCTTATCTGTGGTGTCAGATATCCAAAAAGTATGCACAGAATGTTTGTTTTGCTCATCAGCTTCAGTGTTTGTGGTATTTAATGTGTGGCCCACAGCAACTCTTACTCTTCCACTTTTAGGTAGAGGGGGGGAAAAGGTTGGACACCCTACCTAAGCCTTCAATCTTCTGCTACACCATGCTGCCTTGGGATACTATCATGTAATGAGGTACATACATGCCAATATCCATACTGATCACTGGAGATGTAAAATCAATCAGACTATTCCTGCCTTCAAGAAATCCACTCTAACAGAAGTAGTCTTTGCTTATAGTAGGAAGTAATAGGCACTATGGCTTGCCTTTACTTGTGCAGGAATGCAGGTCCCTCACTCTACCACAAATTCATTATGGCTCATTATAAGGTGGAAGATAACCTTTGAGATGCATAGGATCAAACAAATCAATGGCCACAGTGAAATGTACTTAGGTCACATAAGGGAAAGGACCCTATGTGATCAATACTACACATATTTCTCCAAGGTGTGAATAACCATAAAGAAAACAGGGAGGAGGGGAATAAATTGGTATGTTTGAGGGGTCTCAAACTATTCCTTCTGTTAGGTTTTCATCCCCAGAGATGCTCTGTGTTTCCTTTAAAGGAGTTATTTTCCAAAAAAATAGTAGTTGTGGTGAGATTACAACTATTTGCCCCAATTACTAAACTGGATTACTGCCAGAAGTCTTACCCTGGTTTTCTAGGGCTTTTCTACTCAGATCAGAGGAACCACTCTTATATATAAAAGAGCTAAAGTCAAAATCTCTACCTAAGCATCAAGCATCAGGTTTACTTTGAATGCCAAATCTACTCCCAAAGGAAGCAGGCTTTATTATCAATTATGTGCAAGTGGTTTTCTTCTGGTTATAAATCAATTGTGGGTAGAGGGAGTGCTATACCTCTTGGTATGACACTGAGTTCTGCAAATAGCTTGAGTACAGATCATACATTATTTAAGTGAATGCAAGGAAGAGTACACAATAGTATACATGAGAATCACAACTCTTAAAAAACTTATAGTTTAGCAGGGGAGACAGATAAACTAATGCTATGGGAACATCTAGAAAGCACACCTTCCAGATTGGAATGAGACCAGGGTCAGGAAAAGCTTCCTTAAAAAGGAAACATAAAAAAAAGAAAAGAAAAGAAACATTACGGCCAGGTGTGATGGTTCACGCCTGCAATCCTAACACTATGGAAGGCCAAGAGGAAGATGCCTTGAGCTCAGGATTTAAGACCAGCTTGAGCAAGAGTGAGACCCTGTCTCTACTAAAAATAGAAAAATTACCCCAACATGGTGGCAGGGACCTGTAGTCCCAACTACTTGGGAGGCTGAGGCAAGAATATTGCTTGAACTCAGGAGTTTAAAGTTGGTGTGGGCTAGGCTGATGCCAAGCCCTCTAGTATAGGCAAGAGTCTAGGCAAATCTAGGTACTCTGTCTCAAAAAAAAAAAAAAGAAAAGAAAATCTAATTTAGCTAAGATCTAAGGAAAACAGAGCAATAATCTGAATTTGCCAGGTTTGTGTGTTTTATTCTGTGAAGAATATCCTAGAGAAGTAAAAAGTAATGTAAAAGAAAATGTACAAAAGCAAAGAGAAGAGAAAAGTAGCAAGTGACTCCATTTTCCAGGGACATAAATAGTAAGAAAGAAGCCTGTGAAAGGCTTTTGGTAGCTGAATGATAAACATAATCAACAAAAACAACTCTACAGCAGTTATTATTAGCTTCATTTTACTACTGAGAAACTTAAGGCTTGAGAAAAGTTGGGTAGATTGAACAAGGTCACGTAATAACAACAACAAAAATTGCAGATCAAATGTAAAGCCCAACTTCTTTCTGTTCTATTTCCCTCCAAATTGGTACCCAGAACATGATCAGTCCCGTGGACTCCACAGATAAATCGCCTTTTCTCTGAATATTCAGGCTTTGGTATTTAATACCTTCAAAATCGAAACATTCACCAATTTTAGCTCCATTGGGGGCTAGTATATTCATTTTTATGTTTTCATTAATGTGAATTTACATATAAAAAAAATAAACATTTCTCCCTTATGTTTCAGAGGGCCCCAAAAGATTAAGGCAACAGTAAGAAGACAGCCCACACAGATTTCACTTTATGCTCCACAATGCTTAACACATCAGCATCTATTTTATCTGGCAGCAGGAAGAGATATAAGTTAGGACCCCACAATTATCCCTGTAGAGAAGCACACCAAAGGGAACACAGGCATAAGCTACAATAATGGTAACACAAATAGCCATCTGCACTTACAGCCAGTCATGCCAAGAGCTTTTAAACACCCACATTCCTACTGCCTCCCTATCCCTCCATGCAAGTGGGCCAATTCCTTTCCATTCTTTTCCAACCCACATAATTCCAAAGGAATAGATAATCTGTTGCTAGGAGAAGGAAGTAAAGAAAGCCAGTATACCCTATGTTCCACCCATTGAACCAGTATTTCCCTGTTCCTTCTACTGTCTAAAACAGACAGAAAGGTACCTCCAGTTATATATATATATAACCCTGGTCCCTTTCCCTGACACTGCCCTACCCTAGCCAGCTTAGGTTCCCTCCGCCAGTATCTCCTCATTTATTCAACTCTCTCAATGCACTTATCACAGTATATGTCTGGAGAGTCCTGGTCTTCCCACTATACTGGGAGCCCCTGTGGACGGGAACAATCTCTTCCTGCCTCCCTCAATATCCTCAACATCCAGCATGATGCTGGGGACACAGGAGCTGAATAAAGATATGTTGAAATTAGGAGAATTGGTGAACGGACAGGGAGTGAGTAGTGGAAAAGGAAATAGCTGAACATAGGTATTTGAACTAAGGACCCAGGGTATCTGAATAGAACCCATGCCACAGTCTTTACACTGGAATAATATGCTCAGAACAACATTTATATAAGAAAAAATCATCCTTTGATAGTCTCTAACAGCTTTAGAAAAGAGTTGAAACTAAGAGTATTATTTATTCAAAAAAACTAATCATATCTATTAGTATATAATATCTCCAAAAGCAAAATATTAACAAGAGAGCATGCCCTACAAAACTACCACAGACCTGACATTCAGCTTCAGTCCCCCAACACAAATAGCTTTTCAGAGCTCCTCTTTCTTGCCTACACCCTTACCCTTACCCTCTTCATTCGCTCCTTCTTAATGAGGCACTAAGAGAAAGAAAACAGTGAATACACTACAATACCCAAGAATCCACAGGAAGATGATCTCCCCAAAATTCTTCTAAGTTAAACCTGACTGCTGGCAAGATAAGCAATTTATTCCCAATTATAGTAGACTTCATCTGGGTGAGGAATGCAGTTACTTACTTCTTAACAAAATGCTGAAAACAATGAGAGCTCAAAACACACAGTGCGCTTGCCCAATCTGCCTTCAACTCTGCAACTAGCGGATTTACCAGCTCTTCCTGGGCTCTGATCCATCAATTTCTTCCCCCCTCCTCCCCCCACCAGGGCACAAGAAAGGGAACACAGGCATAAAAGCTACAATAACAGTAACAGATAGGTGGGGACATCTATTCTTAAGTCTTCCGGACTAACTACACTTGTCAAACTCAAAGAGAAGCTGATAGAAAGGTTAAGACAAGACAGGCAAAGGATTTAATAAGATCCTGAGATTATTTTGATTTAAACCTTTTGGCAGTATTTTTACTTGCATTTTTTTTCTACTGAAGAAAACTATAATTACTTTGGGGAGGTGCTGATTTTCACTAGGTTTTACTCTAAATCACTGTAATAAGATGTTAGAGCTAAAAACAACCTTTGAAATAACCTCATCATATTCTCCACATTTCACGAGTAGAGAAAGACCCAAAGAGGTTAAGAACTGCCGACCTCCAGCTATACCAAAAAATTCCCTAGATGACAAATTCTAAATGGCAAGATCTATATCTAACTCCTGTTATCTCTAATACCATCTATAAGATTTTCAATTTCTCTTTATGTTCCAACTACTCTAAAAATCATACATTTCTAAACCAGTTTGCCAAAATATCCTTCCCCTTCTAGCCAGATACTCTCTTAATAATTCTCTTCAATTGGCTCGGCACCTGTGGCTCAACGGGCTAAGGCGCCAGCCACATACACCTGAGCTGGTGGGTTCGAATCCAGCCCAGGCCCGCCAAACAACAATGACGGCTGCAATCAAAAAAATGGCCGGGCGTTGTGGCAGGCGCCTGTAGTCCCAGCTACTGGGGAGGCGGAGGCAAGAGACTCGCTTGAGCCTAGGAATTAGAGGTTGCTGTGAGCTGTGATGCCACGGCACTCTACTCAGGGTGACAGCTTGAGGCTCTGTCTCAAAAAAAAAAGTAATAATAATAATTCTCTTCAATTAACTAATCTTAAAGACTGTCCTCTTTGGAATTCCTTCTTATGCCTCAACAACATGCAGCAACACAAAAACCTGTCTTCCTTCCCTTGTGTCCCCCTACTAGGGGTGTCCAACTTGTGGCCCAATGGCCACATGCAGATTATGTGAGGACTTTTTTGCTTATCTGTGGTGCTATCATGAAAAAATTATGCACAGGTTTTTTTTTTTTTTCCCCCGCCCTCAGTAGAGTGCCATGGCGTCACACAGCTCACAGCAACCTCCAACTTCTGAGCTTAGGCGATTCTCTTGCCTCAGCCTCCCAAGTAGCTGGGACTACAGGCACCCGCCACAATGCCCAGCTATTTTTCTGTTTTGCAGTTCGGCTGAGGCCGGGTTTGAACCTGCCCCCTTTGGTATATGGGGCCAGTGCCCTACTCGATGAGCCACAGACACCGCCCCCCCTTCTTTTTTTTTTTTTGCTCATCAGCTTTTGTTAGTGTTTAATGTGTGAACCAAGACAACTCTTTTTCTTCCAATGAGCAGCAGAGAAGAAAAAAGGTTGAATGAATAGTCCTACAGCCTAAACTAATGGCTGCATATTGAAATCACCTGGGGAAGTTTAAAAGAGGGAGGAAGGATTCCTGAGTCCTGCTCCTGGAGATTCTGATTTAACTGGTCTGAATAGGGTATGGTCTAAGCACTGAAATGTTTAAAAGCTCCCCATGTAATTCTAAAGCACAGCTAGTTAAGGTTGACAACCTCTGCCGTACAACCTCAGAAATTCATTGTTCGGTCCATTATATACTCTAAAAATAACTACATACTGCCAGTTGTTCTGGACTCACAAAATGTTAGACTGTTCTGCACAAAGGCACAGCCATGTTGCTAGACTGAAGGCCCATTAGAACCACAGCCTTGTTTCACATATGCTGTACAGTAATACTTAGGAAAATATGTCAGTAAAGCTCTATAAATCATCAATGATAATGAATGACCAGCATCTGGCTATTAAACTACAGAGAGAAAAAAGCTATACTGGAGTTCTTTGACTCAGAAACATATTTAGTTTCTGCTTTTTTTTTGAACCTAGAATCCAGAGTCCCTCAAATCCAGACAGTGTTTCTACATCAAAAACAGCTCTTTGTGGCACATGAACAAACCAACCTCAAAGAAACACAAAAATATATTACGTTTTTTTTCATGTATTCACATCTCTGCTTAAACCAGTATCTCTGTCTGGAACACCATTATTCTGTCTACATGAAAAACTCCTATTCATCTTTCAAAGCCTAGTTCAAACGCCTCCTTAATTCATTCAATCAGCAAATACTAAAGAGTATCTACTAAGTGGTAGGCATTGTTCTAAGCCAGTGGTTCTCAACCTTCCTAATGCTGGAGCCCTTTTATACAGTTTCTGTGGGTTGCGACCCACAGGTTGAGAACTGCTGTTCTAGGCAATGAAGATACAACACTGAACAAGATGTCACTGGTCTCACAGTGCTTACATTCTACTTGAGAAGCCAGATAGTAAACAAGGAGACAAAATAGTTCCAGATGGTGGTTAAATGATAGGAAGAAAATATTACAGCACAATGTGACAAAGTAATGGCAGATGGTGACTTTTCCCAAAGGCAAATTCATTTGGTCCCTCAAGACCTAATCAAGAACAAGGGATTTTACTATATTCCTTTTCATACCCGCACAACTGGCTTTTGGTACCCATACAATGAAATATCAAATGAATAAAACATCAGAGTGAGAAATAACAGAAGTAAAAGTTAATAGAAATAATCATAATCAACTAAGAGTCAGGAGACAGAAATGCTAAATTGTTCCCACTACCTATAAGATTTTGGGCAAATCTCTTCCTCTCCTCTATAAAACAGGTGGACTAGATTAGACTGGGATGGTAATGTTCACCAGAGTGAAGTGCATGGGCGGAGAATGTGCACTAATGGTGCAAACAGGCTACTTTGAAAGGAAACAGCCACTATTTGGATCCTGGAAATTGCCAGATGCATGCAAGTGCTCAATGCTGCTGAGAGAAGCCAGAAATCTCAGGTTTCATGTAAGCTCTCCCAATGTTTAAATGTTAAACATTAACATTAAATGTTAAATCCAAAAGTCTTTAAAATACTGTGTTAGTCAAACAAAACCCCATGTGCAGGAGCTAGATCATAGACCTATAGTTTGTGACCTCTGGACTAGGATCATCTCTAGTTAAAACTTCCTAGTTTTAACAGTCCAGGGCCTTAAATGAAATATTTTCTCAAAGAAAAACACTGATAAGGAGACAACAGGATTGAAGAACATAAAGAGAAAAGAACAGTCTCCTTACCATGTACTCTAATCAAATCACAGAAGTCTTCCTCATAATTTAGACAGCAAATCCTTGTTACTTGGAATGAAAATTGTATATCCTAGGCAATAGAAAGACCAATTCTTACAGCCTTAACATTCAACCCAGCAATCCCACTACCAGTTATCTACCCAAAGGAAAATAAGTCATTTTAGGCTCAGCACCCATAGCTCAGTGTTTAGGGTGCCGGCCACATACACGGAGGCTGGCAGGTTCGAAGTGCCCAAACTGGCTAAACAACAATGACAACTGCCACAAAAAAATAGCCAGGCATTGTGGTGGGCGCCTGTAGTCCCAGCTACTTGGGAAGCTGAGGCAAGAGAATCACTTAAACCCAAGAGTTTGAGATTGCTGTGAGCTGTGACACCATGGCACTCTACCGAGGGCGAAATAATAAGACTCTGTCTCCAAAAAAAAAAAAAAAAAAAGAAAAGTCATTTTATCAAAAAGGCAACTGCATTCAAATGTTTATCGCAGGACAATTCACAACTGCAAAGATGTGGAATCGACCTAAATACCCATCAATTCATGAGTGCATTAAAAAAAAATGTGGGAGATGCGTGTATATATATAATTATATATATATATATATATGCACACACACACTATATACATATAATTATACACACACACACCCCAGTACAACTCAACTATAAAAAGGAATGAAATAATTGTCTTTTGCAGCAATTTAGATGGAACTGGAGACCATTATCCTAAATGAAGTATCTTGAGAATGAAAAAACAAATACTCTACTCTCTAATAACTGGGAGTTAATTGATGGGCATACACAGCACAAAGAGATGTAAACGTCACTAAAAATCAAAAAAGGAGGAGGAGGAGAACAGGTAAAAACTTACCTATCAGGTACAATGAACACTATTTGGGTGATGAGCACACTAAAAGCCCCAACTTGAGCATTATAAAAGGTATCAAAAATAAAAAAGGTAACAAAAATATTTATATCCCCTTGATATTTTGAAATTTTAAAAAAAGATCAACAGACAATTCTAACCTCTTCTTTAGATTATAAAAGCAACATGATGTCCACTATCTCTATATTTTTCGTGATCTGGAACTAAACTGTTGTGCTTTTGCCCGTGTGTGCTTAATAAATATCCCTAACATAGACAGTCAGAAAAGCTTAAACAGAGGCACAACCCATGTGCACACACAGACACACACACAACCCCACAGCACAAAGCAAGGAAATCAATTATGCTGAAGACTGGCAAGATGCCCCAAAGACACAGCAGGAATCTGATATGAACAGCAGGATGAGGAAGGAGAATGAATAATTCAGATTCCCTGATTCACTTAAAGTCCTGTCAAGCACAAGCTGAGGCCCATGGGTTTGCAGTCTGAGCTCCCTCAGCTGAAACGCAATACCATCTGAATGGAAAGCCAGCTGTGCCTGCTGTGAAGGTGGGAGAAGGAAGAAATGACAAACTTGCACCTAGAAGATAAGTCAAGTTACTTCTCTGAGAGCCAATTCATCATGAAAGACTAAACTTGAAAGCAGACAATGTTTTCATACTGTTATTAGCAAAGAAAAAAGAACATGCATATATTATTTATGATCACACTCTTTAGGAAGGCCTTCATTGGACTAACAAGCCCAAAGTAAACAAAATAATGGGAAAAGCAAAAGATAGAAGTATCAGCTACAAAAGCTACAAGTACAGACATCTTCTCAGACCTTTCCACCTCCAAGGTTTAAGGAAATGACCAATATTATCTTTAAGCAAGCAGTGATAACTGTGGACTTATACACTATCCATCAATTCCTTAATCGAAGTTCCCCACGATTTTTAGACATAGGCCTAATCTGAAAACAGATTCAGATCTATTCTGAGCATTAATCAGTCACCAAAAACTCTTAATTTGCAGGAAAATAGAGTATTGCATAAAGATTTTTTTTAACGCTATATAAATTAACTAGGGGAAGAAAAAGAAAGACAAATAGTCCATGTATCTTTATGACAGGTTTGATGTTACAGCTTCCATTTCTGTTTGTTTTTTAATGACGAGCGTAAAATATTTTCATTCAGCATTTAAATCTCTCAAAGTTATGATACTCACTGATGCAAATACTTCTTCAGTCACACACTGGTGAAATGTTACTTGTAAGTAACATATCAAGAATATATTAACTTCTAAATGCCACAATAATAAAATTGTGCTTGGGCTCGGTGCCTGTAGCTCAAGCAGCTAGGGCGCCAGCCACATACACAAGAGCTGGCAGGTTCAAAACCAGCCCAGGCCTGCCAAACAACAATGACAGCTACAGCCAAAAAATAGCTGGCGGGCGGCACCTGTGGCTCAAAGGAGTAAGGCGCCGGCCCATATGCCGGAGGTGTCGGGTTCAAACCCAGCCCTGGCCAAAAACAAAAAAAAGCTGGGCATTGTAACCTGTAGTCCCAGCTACTCAGGAGGCTTAAGCAAGTGAATCACTTAAGCCCAAGAGTTGGAGGTTGCTGTGAGCTGTGACACCACAGCACACAGTGAGACTCTTGCCTCAAAAAAAATAAATAAATAAAAATTAAAACATGTGTTCTTGTACAGAAATCAAGGGAAAAGAACAAATTTTGGGTGCTCCTCAAATCCTTTTAAGTCTGTAAAGACACCAAAATTGTATGCAGTGACCAGATTCTAAGTATTATACTAATTAAGTAGCAGAAAACAGATTTTATCAAGCAATTACTACCACAAATAAATGCACTCAACATGAGCTCATATGTTTAAAAACCATTTTAAAAATTAACCTGGCCAGGTGTGGTGGTTCACACCTGTAATCCTAGCACTGTGGGAGGCCAAAGTGGGTGGACTGCTTAAGCTCAGGAGTCCAAGACCAGCCTGAACAAGAGTGAGACCCCATCACCAATAAAAAAACAAAAAGTAGCCAGGCTTAATGGTACATGCCTGTAGTTCCAGCTACTCAGCGGGCTGAGAGGCAAGAGGATCACTTGAGTTCAAGAGTTTGAGGTTGCCATGAGCTATGATGACACATCACCACTCCACCCAGGGCAACAGAGTAAGACTCTGTCTCAAAAAAAAAAAAAAAAATTAACTTGATTCCTCAAAGTTACCAAAAGCAACTAAAAACTTCTCAAAATTCAAATGGCTGAATGGAAATGTCTGCCAGTTCTAAAAGCAAGGAAGAAATAGCATTAAAATTGAAAAGTAATTAAATAACAACCTACTCCTTCTGATAATAACCAAATTTTCCTATTTATATCAGGTCAGCCTCTAGAGAATTAATCTGTCAGCCTGTCATAAAAAGGAGTATGAAACAACAGCAGTGACTCAAACCAGAGAACTTATGAAAGGAGATGGGAAGTTTTGCTCACAATCTATACTACAGATAATGATCCAAGGGTTCATAAGACAAGCTCCTGAGGGTCACATACAGAAAACAGCCCCTAATTTTCAAATGCTTAATGACTGGTACATCTACAAATGGGAGAACAGAAAGTCTTAACCGCCTTTTCTCTCCAAAGAATAAGGCCACTGCTGATTAACTTTAAGAAGCTAGAAAATGGATCACAATCATCCCAGAACAAGAATAAAATGTATTATTTATCTGGTGAAGTTGGGACAAAAAGTTTTGTTTTTTTTTTTGAGACAGAGCCTCAAGCTGTCACCCTGGATAGAGTGCGGTGGCATCACAGCTCACAGCAGCCTCCAATTCCTGGGCTCAAGCGAGTCTCTTGCCTCTGCCTCCCAAGTAGCTGGGACTACAGGCACCCGCCACAATGCCCGGCCATTTTTTGGTTGCAGCCGTCATTGCTGTTTGGCGGGCCCGGGCTGGATTCGAACCCGCCAGCTCAGGTGTACGTGGCTGGCGCCTTAGCTGCTTGAGCCACAGGCGCCAAGCCCAAAAAGTATTTTATTAAAGCTCTCCAGATAACAATTACAGGCAGCCAAGACTGAGAAACACTGGCCTAACCAAGAATTGAAACAAACCAGTTAGGGCTACTTAACTGGTGAATCTAGGGGTAAAACACTAACAGGGGGCTTTGGTCTTTAAATATGACTGTACTGGCTTGGCGCCTGTGGCTCAACGGGCTAAGGCGCCAGCCACGTACACCTGAGCTGGTGGGTTCGAATCCAGCCCGGGCCTGCCAAACAATAATGACGGCTGCAACCAAAAAATGGCCGGGCGTTGTGGCGGGCGCCTGTAGTCCCAGCTACTTGGGAGGCGGAGGCAGGAGACTCGCTTGAGCCCAGGAATTGGAGGTT
>CAUYRH010130162.1:0-18200 GCA_963574655.1 Perodicticus potto | reverse complement strand
GAGTCCTTGACTGTTTTTCTGACTTGGCTATTGTTGGTATATATAAAGGCTACAAATTGATGAATGTTGATTTTGTAACCTGAGACAGTGCTGTATTCCTAGATCACTTCTAAGAGTTTTGTAGTAGATCCTCTGGTGCTTTCCAGGTATACAATCATATCATCTGCGAGGAGTGAAAGTTTGATCTCTTCTGACCCAGTATGGATACCCTTGATTGCCTTTTCTTCCCTAATTACAATGGCTAAAACTTCCATTACAATGTTGAAGAGCAGTGGAGACAATGGGCAACCTTGTCTGGTTCCTGATCTGAGTGGAAATGTTGCAATTTAACTCCATTCAATACGGTATTGTCTGTGGGTTTGCTATAGATGGCCTCTATCAGTTTAAGAAATGTCCCTTCTATGCCAATTTTCTTAAGTGTTCTGATCATGAAAGGATGCTGGATATCATCAAAAGCTTTTTCTGCGTCGATTGAGAGAATCATATGGTCTTCGTTTTTTAATTTTTTTATGTGCTGAATTACATTTATAGATTTATGTATATTGAACCAGCCTTGAGACCCTGGGATAAAACCCACTTGGTCATGGTATATAATTTGTTTGATGTGTTGCTGGATTCTGTTTGTTAGGATCTTATTGAATATTTTTGCATCAATATTCATTAATGATATTGGTCTATAATTTTCTTTTCTTGTTGGATCTTTTCCTGGTTTGGGGATCAAGGTGATGTTTGATTCATAGAATGTGTTAGGTAGTATTCCTTTGTTTTCTATATTTTGGGAAAGGATGAGTAATATAGGTACTAGTTCCTCTTTAAAGGTTTGGTAGAATTCTGATGTGAAGCCATCTGGTCCCGGCCTTTTCTTTATGGGGAGATTTTGTACAGTTGATGCTATTTCAGAACTTGATATAGGAGTGTTCAACATTTCCACCCCATTCTGGCTAAGTCTTGGAAGGTGGTGTGCTTCCAAGTATTGTTCGATTTCCTTCAGATTTTCATATTTCTGAGAATAAAGTTTCTTGTAACATTCATTAATTATTTTTAGAATTTCTGAGGAATCTATTGTTAATTCATCTTTACCATTTCTGATTGATGAAATTAGAGATTTTACACTTTTTTTCCTGGTTAGGTTAGCCAATGGTTTATCCTTTTTGTTGAACTTTTCAAAAAAACAACTTTTTGATTTATTGAACTGTTGCATAATTATTTTGTTTTCAATTTCATTTAATTCTATTCTAATTTTGGTTATTTTTTTTCATCTGCTGGGTTTGGGATTGGAATGTTCTTCCTTTTCCTTGAGATGTCCCAGTAAGTTGTTAATTTCCTCTCTTTCTGTTCTCTTGAGGAAGTCTTGCAGTACTATTAATTTCCCTCTTAGGACTGCTTTTGCAGTATCCCAGAGGTTCTGATAATTCATGTCTTCATTGTCATTTTGTTCCAAAAATTTGGTAATTTCCTTCTTAATCTCATCTATGACCCAACTATCATTCAGCATAAGGTTATTTAGCGTCCATGTTTTTGTATGAGTATGCAGATTCCTGTTGTTATTGAGTTCAACTTTCATTCCATGATGGTCTGAGAAAATTCAAGGAATAATTACTATTCTTTTAAATTGGCCGAGGTTATACTTGTGACCTAAGATGTGATCGATTTTGGTGTATGTTCCATGGGCTGATGCGAAGAATGTGTATTCAGTTTTGTTAGGATGAAATGTTCTGTAGATGTCTATTAAATCCAAATGTTGAATGGTTAAATAAATCTGAAATTTCTTTGCTTAGTTACTTATTGGAGGATCTATCCAACACTGCTAATGGAGTGTTAAAATCTCTGACTATAATGGAGGTGGAGGAAATCAAGTTGCTCATGTCTGTTAGAGTTTCTCTTATAAATTGAGGTGCATTCTGATTGGGTGCATAAATATTAATAATTGAAATCTCATCAATTGAGTATTAACCTTAACAAATGTGAAGTGTGCATCCTTATCTTTCCTTACTTTTGTTGGTTTAAAGCCTATTGTATCTGCAAAAAAGATTGTGACACCTGCTTTTTCTACTTTCTATTTTCCTGGAATAGCGACAACCATCCTTTCATCCTGAGTTTATATTTATCTTTTAAGGTAAGATGAGATTCTTGTATGCAGCAGATATGTGGCCTAGATTTGTATCCAGTCAATCAATCTGTGACTCTTTAGGGAACAATTTAAGTCATTCACATTAATCGAGAATATTGATATGCATGGCAGAATTTTTGGTATTGAGTTTTTCAAAAGTCCAGTGGACATTTTTAATCCTTTCGCCACTGTGGTAGTTGGAATTTGATCAAAAGTTTCTGAGTGAGTTTATTTTTGTGGTGAAGGATTGTGCTGGTCCTTATGGAGGATAGGTCTGAGAATATCCTGGAGAGCTGGTTTATGTTATTGCAAATTTCTTCAATGTGTGAATGTCATTAAAGTATTTAATTTCTCCATCATAAATGAAACTCAGTTTAGCTGGACATAGGATCCTGGGTTGAAAGTATTTTGTTTTATAAGATTAAAAGTCGATGACCACCCTCTTCTAGCTTAAGAGGTTTCAGCAGAGAGATCTGCAGTCATTCTATATTCTTCCCATTGTAGGTTATGGTTTTCTTATGTCTGGCTGCTTTCAGAAATTTCTCCTTCATATTAACTTTAGTGAAGTTAATTATGATGTGCCTGGGAGATGTCTTATTTGGTTTGAGTTGTGCTGAGGTTCTGAAACTGTCTACTGTCTGAATTTCAGAATCTCTTGGCATGTCTGGGAAGTTCTCTTTCATAATCTCATGAAGAATAACTTCTGTGCCTTGTGAATCCACTTCATCACCTTCAGGGATCCCTATCAGTAGAATATTGCTTTTCTTTGAATTTTCCTAGAATTCTCTGAGAAAATGATCTATTTTTGCTCTCCATTTCTCTTCTTCTTTGAGAGTTTTGGAGCATTCCAAAGCTTTGTCTTTAATGTCAGAAGTCCTTTCTTCTGCTTGCTCCATTCTGTTATCGAGGGATTCTACTGTATTTCTCAAATCTTTGAGGGCTGCAAATTCTTGTCTTATTGTGTCAAAATCTTTGGCTTTTTTCTTTGAATTTTTCGAATTCCTGAGACAACTTTTGAAATGCTCCGTGAATTTCTAATTCCAACTTTTCCTTTATTTTATTGATTTTATTTGCAATCCAAACTCTGAATTCAGTTTCTTTTATCTCAGTCATCTGTTTATGAATGGGATCTTCAGTTGTACCTGCCAAATTGTTCCTTGGGGGGTGGTTGATCTACTCTGGTTATTCATGTTAATGGAGTTTTTCCACTGATTCTACCCCATGATTATTTTATACCATTTTGCTAGATGAGAAGATAAGGAGAAGTTGGGTTTGGGGCTCCAGGAGTAGTGATTGGCCAGTACTTTGACCAAAAGCTGGGACTGGTGTCTGTACCTTCTTCCCTAGAGCTTTACCAAGGACCCTTACAGTGCTACGAACTGAGAGACTAGGGACCTTCTTGGTGTGGTAGGGCTAAGGGGCTCTGTCTTATTTTCAGCTGGTCTCTATCTTACCCTAGTGAATCTAGGTTGAAGTCTCAGCTGTAGAGAAATATCAGCAGTTAAGTCACTCTGCCCCCCCATAGTCAATAACTGGAAAAGGAAAAAGCCAAACCATTCCACAACCACACACCCAGGGTACCACTTTGGATAGTCCTCAGGTGATTGGCCCAGTTCAAGAAGTCCAAATCAATTGTCCCAGTCAGCACCAGTCTCAGGTGGGAGAGTTCAAAATTCTCCAGCAACTAGATAACAGGTGTCTACTGGTAGGTGGTGTATGACTCCCTCCGGTGCTCTGTGAGGTCAGAATGACCCATCCAGCAAGTAAATTAGTCTGAGAAGGTTGATTTTCCCCTCCTCCCCTTGCACCTCTGTCACATCCAGTCACTGATAACCCCGCAGGTGTGTGATCCAGTTCCATCCAATGAGCAGATGCTCCAGAGGTTTGTGCCTGCCTGAGTCACAGGGAGATCTATGTCTCCTCAGTCTGGCCATCACTCTCTGCCACTATCCGGCAGGGGGAGGTGAGGCCTGATAACCTTGGGTGCTTAATGTGTTCTGTGGTGTTTCACTCAGTTCCAGCCCTGCCTCTGATTGATGTTGCTGACAGAACAGATCAACTTCACAGAATTTGTTTCTGTCCTGGCTATATTCTCCTGGGGATCAGACGCTGAGCAAATTAGTACTGTCTGTGCCACTGCCCAGTCTCGGTTACAGTTTGTGTTAGGACAGAGGTGGTCAGAACACACACTTAGTTGTCAGTACCAGCCACTGCCTACCTCCTTTGTCTAAGTGATTATCCCCTGAGGGCCAGATGTGTCTGAGGCTCAGTGAAGCAGTCCTCTGGGTCAACCCTGCCCTGGGATTCTGCTGTTTCTATGCATGTATTCTAGTCCCAGGCTCTGTCCAGGCTGGAGCCACCTCAGGCATACCCTTTACTTGCAGGGCCTGCATTTCCATCCTAAATATGTTCTGCCAGTGGCTGCCACCAGAGAAGATGCCTGGCTTCCTCTGGTTGCCCAGAGAGACTGGGAGTGTCCTTTCAAAGTATCCCCACGGGGGTGAGCCCTATTGTTCCCACTTTCTGGCTGCTGCTCTGTGCCTCAGGGCACCACCACTCCTGTACAGTTCCCTCTCAGGTGACAGTCCTCTCCTTTTTCCCATGCCAGATCAGCAACAGCTCATGCCCCATCCACACCCCTCGAGAAAATGCTCAAGAATCTGGACTCCATGGGGGATAGGCCTCCAGACC
The DNA here is from genome assembly GCA_963574655.1 of Perodicticus potto. Classification (NCBI taxonomy): domain Eukaryota; kingdom Metazoa; phylum Chordata; class Mammalia; order Primates; family Lorisidae; genus Perodicticus; species Perodicticus potto. The sequence goes on along the minus strand of CAUYRH010130162.1, from coordinate 13,399 downwards.
TCAGGGTGAAAGTGGAGGGGAGTGCTGGGAGTTCAAAATTGTTGGTAGAGAATATATATATTTTCATACAATTTTATGCCTGGCAGGAGAGTGCCATGGCATACTAGTATGGGAAGGAGGTATGGTTTTTTGAGGGTCTCTCCGGTGGGCTCAAATGGGAGGATATTTGAACTCTGCTCACTTGTTTATATGGAGTGTACTGCAAGTCGTTCTCATGGGGGAGGGGACACCGATCCACTTTGTGGTGGATTTTGTACCTTTTGTTTGTATCCTTGGGATCACAGCTTACCTCAGCAGGGTCGTTGAGCATTCTGTAATGTTCTCTCTTGGCTCAGATCTGAACCATCAGCTTTCTTGCTAAACTGCTGTCCTTTAACTCTCCTTCTGGACAGGAGTCTCTGTGGAAAGCTGGCTCTGGTTGGCCATTTTGCCTCTGCTGTATATTATCAAAAGCTTTTTCTGCATCAATTGAGAGAATCATATGGTCTTTGTTTTTTAATTTGTTTATGTGCTGAATTATATTTATGGATTTACATATATTGAACCATTCTTGGGACCCTGGGATGAAACCAACCTGGGGGTCATGATGTATAACTTGTTTGATGAGCTGTTGCTAGTATCTTGTTGAATATTTTTGCATCAATATTCATTAGAGATTTTGGTCTATAATGTTCTTCTTTTCTTGTGTCTTTTCCTGGTTTGGGTATCAGGGTGATGTTTGCTTCATAGGATGATAAAAGCCATTTTATGAACATGAGTTTCCATTCTTTTAGAAGCTTTATGAGGTAAAAAACACCACACTATAAAAGCTGTATCTTGCACAATTAATCCTGTAGGGGAGTGTAAAGATGGAAATACATAAATAAAATTACCAAATGTAGATATACTATTTAATTGGGTATCTTAAATATGTTCTTCAACCCATTGTAACTCCTTTTCAGCCTCAGGAGTAAGTCGTCTAGGGATGTTTAAATTTGAATCTCCTAAATTAGAAAATAAATTGCTAAGGGCATAAGTTGGTATTCCTAAAGTGGGTCTTATCCAATTAATATCTCCCAATAAGTTTTGAAAATCATTTAAAGTTTTAAGAGAATCTCTTGCAATTTGAACTTTTTGGGGAATGATATTTTGAGCAGTGATATGATAGCCCAAATATTCCCAAGGCTCCTGAGACTGTACTTTATCTTCTGCCAATTGAAGACCATAGTCTTTAAATTTTAAGCATGCCATTTGATATAATTCTTGTAATTTGATGGAACATGGAAGACCCAATTAAGTATCATCCATGTAATGCATACAAATGCTTTCTGGAAAGGCTTCCCTAATTTTCTCTAAAGGTTGATCTACAAACAATTGACACAAGATGGGGCTGTTTAACATGCCTTTTGGCAAGACCTTCCAATTATACCTTTTAGTTGGCTTCTGATTATTAAGAGCTGGAATGGTAAAAGTGAAATGTTCCACATCCCCTTTCTTTAAAGAAATATTGAAAAAACAACCTTTTAAGTCACTAATAAGAATTGGGTAATTCTTAGGTATTAAAGTTGGATTAGGGATCCTGGGCTGCAAAGTCCCCAAAGGTTGGATTATGGCATTAATTTTTCTTAAGTCAGTTAACGTTTGCCATTTACCTGATTTCTTTTTAATTATGAATACTGGTGAATTCCAAGCACTGGTGGTTAATTCAATGTGCCTTCCTTGTAATTGCTCATTGATTAATTGATGTAGTGCTTCTAATTTTTCCATAGGCAGGAGTCACTGCTCCACCCAGACCGGTTTGTCTGTTTTCCATTTCAAGGAAAGGGAAGCTCTGAGCAGAGGTCCCTATGAAAAATCCTCTGTGAGGGTGGGTAGTCCTAAACTGGTTTTGTCATGGCCAATTCACGTCACTTCTAGTTCTTTAGACTGACTAGGCTGAGGTGGATCATAGTCCATGTTAAACATTATATTTTTAGCAGCCTTTGAAATAGGTATTGTAAGCATAGCTCCCCATTGTTTTTAAAGGTCTCTGCCCCATAGCGTGACGGCAATGTGAGCAATGTAAGGGCACATACGAGCTGGCTGTCCATCAGGCCTTTGACAATCTAAAATATTAGTACTTCATTCAATATCTGACATAGTTCAAAGTCCAATGAAAGTAGCTCTAACTTTATCTTTAGGCCAGCCCTCTGGCCACATGTATGAAGCAATTATAGAACCATCAGCTCCATTGTCTACCAGACCTTTAATTTGAATACCTCCTTTAAAAGTAACTTTGCACTGAGGTTGGGAATCATTAGCTAAAGTATGCCAAAAAACCTGTTTGCCTGTACTTCCAAAGCCACCTTCTCTTTCCAAGGGAGACGTTTTGCTTTTATGATAGCACAGTATTCATATTTGAGCTACCTGCTGTCCTGTAGATAATTGAATATTAGTTGTGTCAGAAGCCATAATTAAAATTTCTCCCTTATAATCTTCATCAATGACTCCTGGATGAACATTAAGTCCTTCCATGGGGAGACTGCTTCTGCCTGATATAAGTCCTACAATTCCTGCCGGAATAGGGCCATAAACACCTGTAGGCAATTTCTTGGGAGCCTCACCATTGTTAAGATTAACATCAGTTAAAATAGGGAGGTCTAAAGCTGTACTGCCTTGAGTAGCATGGAATAAATCTTGCACCTGAAGTCTTGGTTTTGCCTCAGATTCTACTTCTTGGGGTTTAAGTTTTTTTAAATTCTGATTCATCTGGGCCTGAGTCTGGCCATTGGTCACATGGAATTGTTGGCTGAGCGAGCTCGAATTCTTTTTCTTGGGCCCGCGAGCTGGGCCCGACTGGAAGTTTCCCTGATAATTGTCAGCATTTCCAGAAGATTGCTCCTTACGAGGAGGAAGAATGTTGCTGTCTTTATCCTTAATGGACTAGAATTCATTCATCCAATGTTTCCCTTTGCCACAATGGCAACACAAACTGGACAGTTTATTCTCGGTCTTACCCTTATGGCATTCCTTCCTTTTATGGCCAGTTATTCCACAATGAAAACATTTAGCTTTACCTTTTTCATCTTGAAAAGCTGAATCTAAGGCTGTAGCATGAACATTAGCTTGGAATGTGCTTGAGCATGGCATGCAGGGATGTACTGATCAATAGTAAGATTATCTTGATTTTTAAGGCCAGCCATGGCTTGCTTGTAATCCACATTAGCATTTTCAAATGCCAGTTGTAAAAGCAACATGTTACAAGCCTCTGTTCCAGGAATGAAATGTTCAATTGCAGTTTGCAATTGAGAGATAAAAATCAGTGAAAGGTTCATAGTTTCCCTAAAGGATTTTCATGAAGTACTGAGAAATTTTTCCTTTCTCATCTAAATGTTGCCAGGCTTTAAGGCAAACATCCTTTATTTGCAAAATTAAATCATTGTTAAAATTAGTTTGGCAATCTAAGCCCTGAAAATCTCCTGTGCCTTTCAGCTGCTCATAAGTAAAGAAAGGAGCTACTGTGGTGTGGTTTATGTTAGCCTGTTTTTTGGCTTCTTCAGCCCACCAAGATCTAAACTGAATTAACTGTCCTAGACTCAAAGAAGTACAAGCTAGAGTACTCTAGTCCTCTGGAACTAACATATTATCACCACAATAAGCTCCCAATATACCCATTACATATGATGAATTAGGACCATAGGCAAAAACAGCATCTTTTAACACTTTCATGAATTTAAAAGTCAAAGAAACATGTGAAGAATGTACATGACCTTCAGCAGTTATTTCTCTCTGTATGGGAAAAGCCATTGCAGAAATTAGTTTTTCACCTGTTTCAATTGGGTGAGAATCAACATCCTGAACAATGTTCACAGTAGATGTATTAGAAGTGCTGCGTGAAAGTCTTTTCAGGGGGTTGGTAACGCAGAGTGTAAAGCTGCTTTTGAAGTAGTGTAAAATAGAGAGGGCTACGAGTTTTCTTGGTGGCAAATAGCAAAGTAAATTTATTTCTCCCCAGCTTATATAGCCAGGTTTGCACGTACACACCAGTAATCAATAATCACATGAATGCATTGTAAAAATTGCTTATTCTTTTACTAGCTTCTAAAAGTCTTCTGATTAACTGATACACATTCTTCTTTATTTTTTACTTTACTCAAAATAGCTATGAAGGAACAACGCACAAGGAACAACATGTGTCACTTGCTTATCCACATCTTGATACAATCACTAACCACAGTGGGGGAGGAAGCCTGCTTGAATGCCTATTCTCTGAGCTTCTGACCACCTGGGGAGGCAGCTAAATTTTATCTTAAAGAACACAGCCCAGAGATTCCTAAGAGTTACTCTTGACCTGCCTTGCAGGCCCGGCCTCCCCGTCAGTCTCGGGTCACAGGACTTTTACCTCCTGCGTGCACCATAAAGACTCACAGGCCTTTATGGAGTTCAGTCCTGGTCTTTTTGGGGTGTGTAAAATAAGACTTTTAAACTGCTCACTCTCAGGCTGGCAGAGCGAAAGACATATAGGTTTTTCACCTGTAAGAAGGAATATAAAATCTTTTTATAAATCTAGGATCTGGAGGATTAGGCCATATTGGATAAATCCCAGGAGGGGCCATGGGTGTCAGAGGCCTGTTCTGCCACTTTAAAGACTGCGGCTGTGGGGGAGCTATGGCAGGGGGTCTTCATGGTGTTGGAGCTGCAGAATAACGAATTTCATGATGAGACCCTCAGTTTTCTAAGGCCTGTATTCTTTTTTCCATATTTTGAAATCTTTCAGCTAACATTTTCTTTATCTCATTCTTTTCTCCAATATCAGAATGCCTAGTAATAGTACATATAGTACATTCAGTCTCAAAATCAATCAAATCTTTATCAGAATTTTCCGCGGCTCCTCAGTTGGTTCTTTTACACAAACTGGTTCAGGACTTGCCAAAGGTTCATTATAAATAGATTGCTCTTTAGTTTGTTCAGAAGGCACTTCTTCCTCTGGGGGAAGAGTCACTTGTGGAGGCATTGCCTCCAAGTCATACCCAGATTGAAAAGGTTCCAAAGCAACAGTAACCAATTGATAAGCACTCCATACATCTCTACTTATAAATTCTCTTCTTTGGTATGCACGTCTGAGTGTTTTGCCCATGCTCTGACACATTTTTATATTTAGCTGATTTTTCTTTTTTGGTGTAAACCAAGAAGCAATGCTTGGCCACCAAGTGGAACAATTCTCTTAATATCACTGTTTTCACAGTAATGCCCGTGAATGAAATTATGGTTTTTACTAGGGCAACATACTGATCTTACAAGGATTGAGAGTTCCCCAAAGCTCTGTTACTCTTTATTATTGCCAAAAGTCTCTCATTCCCTCACTGTGTGACCAGATCCTTTTGGTTTTAATGTCGGAAGCTTACCCTAAGCGTTCACTGAATTGAACCCGAGAGCATTCCCAAAGAAGCCAGCTGTGCTGTCTCCACAAAGCTCACCTTGTTCACTGCCCCAGAATGTTGCGTGAAAGTCCTCTCAGGTGGTTGGTGATGCACAGTGTAAATCTGCTTTTGAAATAGTATAGAATAAAGAGGGCTATGAACTTTCTTGGTCGTGAGTAGCAAAGTAACTTTATTTCTTCCCAGCTTTTATAGCCAGGACTGCATGTACAAACCACTAATCAATAATCACACGACTACATTGTAAAAATTGACTATTCTCTTACTAGCTTCTAAAAGTCTAGTGATTAACTGATATACATTCTTTCTTGTTTTTCACTTTACTTAAAAGAACAATCTTGGAACAATATGCATCATCAGTTTACTAACATCTAGATAAGGTCACTGACCACAGTGGGGGAGAAAAGCTGCTTGAATGCTCTTTCTTGGAATTCTCTTTCCATCTGGAGGCAGTTAATTTTTATCTTAAAGAACACAGCCAGGAGTTTCCTAAAATATACTGTTGACCTGCCTGTAGGTCCCAGCCTCCCAGCCAGTCATTGTTCACAGGAATTTTCTCTCCTAGTGACAAGACTTACAGGCCTTATGGAGTTCTGACTCAGTTCCTCTAGACTGTGTAAAATAGGCTTTTTAACTGCTCACTTTCAGCCTAGCAGAGTCAAAGACATATAGGCTTTTTGTCTATAGTGGAGGATTGTGCTCTTCATTATGGAGGATAGGTCTGAGAATATCCTGGAGAGCTGATTTAGTTATGGCAAATTTCTTCAACATGTGAATGTCATTAAAGTACTTAATTTCTCCATCATAGATGACACTCAATTTAGCTGAATACAGAATCCTGGGTTGAAAGTTTTTTTTTGTTTAAGGAGATTAAAGGTCGATGATCATGATCTTCTAGCTTGAAAGGCTTCAGCAGAGAGATCTGCAGTCATTCTAAGGTTCTTCCCCTTGTAGGTTATGGTTTTCTTACATCTGGCGGCTTGTAGAATTTTCTCCTTCATATTAACTTTGGAGAACCTACTTATAATGTCTGTATAAGAATTTTTGTTTGGATTGAGTCATGCCGGTATTCTGGAACTATCTGATATCTGAATTTCAGATTCTCTAGGCATGTCTGGAAAAATTCTCTTTGATTATTTCATGAAGCCTCTGTATCCTTTGCAGCAACCTCATCACCTTCAGGTATTGCTATAAGGCAAATATCAGATCTCTTTGAATTATCTCAGAGCTCTCTGAGAGAATGATCTGTTTTTGTTCTCCACTTTTTTTCCTCTTTGAGCATTTGGAAACGTTCAAAAGCTTTGTCTTCAATGTCAGAGATCCTTTCTTCTGCCTGCTCCATTCTGTTACTGAAGAATTCTACTGTATTTTTCAGATCTTTGAGGGCTACAAGTTCTTGCCTTAATGTGTCAAAATACTTGGTGATTTTGTCTTTGAATTCGTTGAATTCATGAGACATCTTTTGAATTACTCCTTGAAATTCTGATTTCATCTTTACCTCCATTCTATTGATCTTATTTGCTATCTAAATTCTGAACTCGATTTCTGACTTCTTAGCCATTTGTTTATAAATGGGATCTTGTGTTTTGTCTGCCATATTGTTCCTTGGGGTAATTGATCTACTCTGATTATTCATGTTGCCAGAGATTTTCTGCTCATTCTGCCTCGTGATTGTTTTTCACCATTGGCTAGATGACCAGGTAAGTTGAAATTGAGTTGGGAGTTCCTGGAGTTGTGGTTAGCCAGCTCTTTGTCAAGGATCTGGGACTGATGACTGCAGCTTTTTCCCCTATAACTTTGCAAAGGACCTGTACAGTATTACAGTCTGAGGCTGAGGAAACCTGCTTGGTGTGGTGTGGTCAGTTGGTTCTGTCTTGAATTCTGCTGGTTCTTGGCCAATCCTAGTGGATCAGTGACTCTGGTGAAGTCCTAGCAATGGATAAATAAATACAAGCAACTAAGATACCCTACCCCCCATGGACAAAAACTGGAAGAGGAAAATCAACTCTTCCTATTACCACACAATTAGGGTACCGCTCAAGAGGGTCCTTGGGTGGTTGGCCCAGGTTAGGAGTTCCAAACCAAGTAACCCAGTCAGTACAAACTCTCAAGTGGGAAAGTTTGAACGGTCTCCAGAAATTAGATGGAGAAGGTCTACTGGCTCAAATTTGGCTCGTTCCAGTGCTTTGTGTAATCAGAAAGGTCTGCCCAGTAGCAGAGTTGGACTGGGGGCTGTGTCTCTTTCTCCACTTTGCTCCTGTTTCACGTCCAGTCACTGGTGACCCCATAGGGTTGAGGTCCTGCTCCTTTCAATAGGCAGATGTGTTGGGGCTTTGCACCTGTCAGAGTCAAAGGTTGGTCAATGCCCCCTCGGCTTGGCCACTATCCTCTGCCACCAGGTGTCTGGGGGAGTTTAGGCCTGCCTGCCTCAGGTACTCAATAGCCTCTGGCGAGTGTTCCACTGGAACTCCGTCTAATCCTGATGGTAACATGTCAGCAAATGCTTTTCTCCCTTAGTAACCATACCTTTGTCCCAACTGCTCTGCACCACCAGCATCCCATAGAGCGAGTTCTGGATTCCTCTGGCAGTCCTCAGAGATGGGGACCTGTCTCTCTGAGATTAGACCCCAGCAGGATTGCTCTATTGTTGCTGGATCTTTGAGGGAAGTGACTCTGCACAGCTCCCAGGTGATTGCAACAGCTAGAGAGTTTTAACTGTAGGAACAGCTCTGGGAGTGTGGGTCATGCAGATCCAGCAGCAGGGCCAGGGATGCTGCACACAGTTCTGGCAGTGCCTGGCCCAGGTGACTTCAGCAAAGAGTGCTGGGCTCAGGACTCTGGTCGGGCTGGCACAGTGCAGCACCCAGGCTCCCACAGGGCTGAGTGCAGGGGATGGAGTGCAGGACCTGGGGCTCTCGTAGGGCTAGAGGCGAGGCTCTTGCCAAGTGAAGGCAGGGCGCTGGACCCACAGCTCTAGCAGAGCTGGTAGTGATGCTCTGGCTGGGTGGAGGTGGGGCACTTTGTCTGGCAGGGTGGAGGATGCTGCTCTTGAGCCTCCTCCTGCAGTCTCTGCAGGGGTCAGGCTTCTGGTTCATCAGGCAAGAGGGGAAGGGTGGACTGGAAGTTCAGAATGGCAAGGAGAACATTAGTTCAATTTTTCTGCCTGGCAAAAGAGTGCTCAGAGTCACAACAGGGTCTCTCTGGGGAAGTAGACCCCACTTCCTACAGCTTTCCCCAAGGGGTGAGATAAGAGGTCCTCAGTTCACCACTCACCTGTAGAAAACCTACAGGAGCAAACAAAGAGAAAAAAAAGGAAGAAACACAACTTTCTTGGGGGAGGGGACAGACACTTTTCCTTTGGGATGAATTTTGTACATGAAATTTGCTTTCTTAGAGTCTCAGCTTTCCTCAGCAGAGGTGACCTGCAGTTATGACTCTTCTCTGACCTTGGCTCCCAGTCTTCAGCTTAATTGGGTACTTTCTGGACATTATCCTTTCCTCTGGACAGTAGTTTCAGTTGGAGGCTGGCTCTAGTCGGTCATCTTGCTTCTCCCTCCAGAAATTTATTTACTAACAGTTCTGGAGGTTGCAAGTCCAAGATAAAAGTATTTGCAGGATCAATTCTTCAGATGCCTTTTTCAGGTTTTCCTATGACTTCTTTCTTGCTGTTTCTTCCCATGGTATTTCCTCTACTTGCCCATAGCAGATGTCTGTGTCCAACTCTCCTTTGTGGCATTTCAACTTAATAACTTCCATAAAGGCCTGTTTGTAAATATATGTTACTGGTGGGTTAGGGTTTCATTTCAGTATGTGAATTTGTGGGAGAGGGACACAATTCATCCCATAATAGCAGGTGGAATAGGGTCATGAATGGCAAGTTTAGGATTTTAGAAGATCCGTTTTGGGTCAGAGGAGAGAATGAAACAGATAGATGGGACTTATAGTGGATGCGGATTTATTAGGGTGTTTCAATAGTATATGCAGCAGATGAATGTAGTTTGAATTTAGTTGTGCTTATGGAGAGAGTGAGAAGTTGCCTGATAAGAGTTGTTAGGAGATGAAATTTATATGACTTGGCAATGGTTGATCCGTGGAGTTTGAAGGAGAGTTCAGTGTCAAGGATATCTTCCTAGTTTATGACCCACATAACCAATTGTTTACTGGTGTTATTCCCCAAGATAAAGAACTGGAAGATAACCAGGGTGGGGACAAGATAACAGATGATCTTGATTTCAAGTGTGGACATGGTGATTCTAATGTACCTTTTAGATTTCCAAAGAATCATGCCAAGGAGGTATTTGGATGATGCCATTATAAACAAACAAAAAAAAAGAGAACAGAAACTAAACCTTTCCTAAAGTCTGATCATTAATGTTTTGTAAGATGGCCCCACAGTAATCTCCTTGGATTATAACAGATTTTAATGGTTACAGTTAGTTGTGGGAGTGAAATGATAATTAAGTCACAATGCTCAGTAGAGCAAATTTGACTTCATCCTACAGGGAATCCTCAGGAAGCATAGAGGGAGCATTTTTCTTTCCTTTTCCTTTTTTAAAAAGAACAAGTATGGAAATAAAAGTAATACACATTATCTTCATTTATTTTGAAGTGACTAGTAAAAATCAGCATGTAAGTAATCACTGCCTCATTTCTGAATTTTTTATGTTATTTCAAGAAAAGTATCACTTTTTTTGCAGGAAATGGGTGAGAGTACGGTGATTTCTACAATTTCTTATATTCAGAGTTTTGCAATATGTCTTCAGATGACAATGATATATCTATGTAAGAAATTAAAATTCCATTGAAGCATTGAGATTCTTCTCAACCAGACATCAAAATTTAGACAGATAGGAGAGAATGTTTTACTATAGAGGAGAAGTGTTTATAAGAAAATTTCATAAATAATAAATTTTAATAGAAGTAGGGAGTAAATGGGAAAAATGAACGTTAACATGCTAGGAATGATTTGGCAACCTTAAATTATTTTTATATTTATTTTTATTTTATAGTGTACAACGTTTAGAATTGAGCAGCTTATTTCTACATTACTTGTGATTTTGCAGAACGTAAATAATCCAAGCCTGTCAGTTGATGGTGTTTATATTGCATAACTTTTGAAATTTCATAGGATCATGTGAATAGGGCTAAAATCAATGAATACAGCTAGTATTATCTCCTTTCCTCCAACCTGAAAGTTTTGTTTCATAAAGAAAACAATTCCCAAGCCTTATTATTTCTTGGTTTAATTACACTGAATTCATAAGGTGAGAATAAAAATATTTATTATTTGGCAGTTTGGGATGCAAAGAAATTCAAGCCACTTTATTTAGGACAAAATCTCTACTTTAAAGAGAAAATCCCATTTCCATAACATCTACATAGCCTATTTTCATCAAATACATGCTAATGAATTTTTTGGGTTGTGTGTATTATAAAAGGGATCCTCGTAGGTATGTCTTTAGTTTTATAAACTTAATGTTTTTTTCAGCTTTCACTTTCAGTGAAGATGAATAACAACTCATCAGTCTTCCTATTGATCAAACATACTTAGTTCTTCTAATTCATGCTCATATTAAGTTCTATGTATTATAAGTTTCAAGAGGTATGGCTATGAAATTAATAAATTATTCCTAATGTGAATAAATTATCATTTATTTCAACTCAGATATATATGTACATATACATTTGTGTTATATATATCTTCATTTCCCTTTGAAGGAACATAGGAGGTTATAAATTCACCTCAAAATATTGGAAATATTCTACTCTGATGTTCTTTCAGAAATAGTTTATGAGTCATAAGAGAAAATCTTATTATGTCATAAAAATTCCAGATACATGTATTACACTCATGATAGCAACAAAACCCTTAAAATACTTCAGAATGAAATATTATAGAAATATTGGATGTGTATAAAAACGATGAAAATGATAGCCCTATTTGGACACTATTTTAAGTAATTTTCAAATAATTTTGACTATGTTAAAAACAAATCATACCTTCTCTTAATAGTTTTTTTATAACTAAATACTTAAATTGAAAGTATCAGAAACATAAAGCACCGCTAACAGATATTTTCTAAGAAAAATATATGTGTCATTTTATTCCTAATTTTACATTATAATTATCAGTGTCAAATACACTTTGCTAAAGAAAAAAATAGAATTTTATTATTCTTATTTCTATTAATATGCAGGTAAGCATCCTTCTATCTACATTTTCCCTGGCCCAAATTTATAAAATCTTATTGTGGAAATTCGTTTAGAGATAACTTATAATTCATGCAAGAAAATCAATTTTTACCCATGTTTATATCATAGCCTTTAATTATATTTATCAACAAAAATTAAAAATTATAAAAATCAGACCAAGAAATTTAAACTTCTTTACATTTTTTTCACTTGATAATACATTGAGAAAATTTTCCTATCACTAACTTGTGGAATTCAAATCCCTTTCCTTTATATGTGAATAAAACCCCACAGTCAGACTCTACCATAATTTATTCAATAATTCTATAGTCGATGTGTGTTCTTTTTGTTTCCAGACTTTGCCTGCATGAACCATACTTATTATACATTTTTGTATTTCATCCTTGGGTATGGTTGGTTTATTTGTAGAATATATCCAGGAGTGACAGCATTAGATGACAGGTTTTTAAAATTGCTAATTTTGATAGAGAATGTCAGATTTAAAAGTCTGTTTAGAATTTATATTTTAACCAGTAATTCTTTTGTCATTTTTCTGTCATCAGATGTTATGTCTCATTTTACTTTTTTGATTCTCTGACAAGTGAAAATGAGGCATCAATTTAAAAAATATTCTTAATTACTAAGGAGATTGAACATTGCTTGGCATATTTATCAGTATTGTTTCATATATTTTTTTTCATTGGGTCCTCTTCTTTTAACCAAGTTAAAAAAGAGTATAAGTGTTGTCTCTATGTGTATGTGTGTGTCTGTTATAAGTATTAACCCTATGTATGCAAATAATGTTACAGATAGCTTCAATATAGTTTTTGCCTTTTCCCATTGTTTGTGGAATCTTCTGCCATGCTATGAAAATTATGTAGCTATGGTTATATTCAATAATTTGTCTATTTCTTCCCCACATGATTTTAGATTTGGACCTGTTTCCCTATCAGTGGTATGGTACATGATGTTAATCTTGCCTCCCAAGCATGGCAGAGCATGCTATTACAAAACACGCAGTTTTGGGGTATAGAATATTATGAGCTACAGATACAAGTAGGGCATTCTAATGTCTCCTTTTCTGAAAACAGGAGATTGAAATTTTCACATGAGTTCTCCTTCCTGAAAAACCCACAGTCAGACTCTACCATAACCAAATACTTAAAATGAAAGTATCAGGAGATTGAAGTTCCCACATGAAAGATGCCCTTTCTGGGTGGCACTGGTGGCTCAGTGGGTAGGGAGCTGGCCCCATATACTGAGGGTGGTGGGTTTGAACCCGGTCCCAGCCACAGGGCAACTAAACAGCTGGGCGTTATGGTGGGCACCTGTGTTCCCAGCAACTCGAGGGGCTGAGGCAAGACAATTGCCTAAGGAGGTTGCTGTGAGCTGTGATGATACGCATTCTACCAAGGGCTCTGTCTCTCAAACAAACAAACAAAAACAGCAAAAAAAGAAAGATGCCCTTTCTGTACCAGGAGAAAAGAAACACTTCTTTTTTCTGAGGAGTTATATCTAAGACAATTCTATACAAACAAGGTTTTTATTAAAATAGTTCTTATGATCTTTTTGCCTACCCACATAGTTGAGCTGCTTTTTCATGGTGGCCTCTGTTTGTTCAGCCTATTGTAAAAATGTTTAGGTTTGACACTTCTTTGTGTCTCCATTTACTTAGGTGGACTTTCATGTCATGTAAAATTTCTATGAATTTGTATGCTTTTAATCCTAAGGCCTACCAAAAACTCTAAGAAGGTAGGGGCAAATTTCACCTCCCATGTACTTCAAATACTTTTAGCATTCATTTCAGTATT
>CAUYRH010130161.1:0-44663 GCA_963574655.1 Perodicticus potto | reverse complement strand
AAGCCCAGGAGTTGGAGGTTGCTGTGAGCTGTGTGACACCACGGCACTCTACTGAGGGTGATAAAGTGAGACTCTGTCTTTACAAAAAACCAATAAACAAGCAATGTTTCATCTCAAAAAAATCTAAATTTTCTCAAGTTGAGTTCTTATTTTTCTATAACTCCAATTATGCTCAGTATAATATATATGCATATATATTGCACATACATGTACTGTGTAACCTGGATATCTACAAGGCCTGACAATTAAGTTTGTGGACTCATCCTAGAAAAAGTGCTATATACCTCATTGTTGCTATCACTAGAGTCACCTTTGAAGTATTCTCCTTGGCCATCTGGTGACTATAGTGATATTCAGCAATGAGGTATGTAGCACTTTTTCTAGGAGAAGTTTATGAACTTAATTGTCCTATTTCTTCTGTTTATATTTTTGCTATCAGCATTTAAAAGGAAAAATAAAATTGGCTGAAATAGACTAAGTAAATACAATAGAACCTCCATAGTTGACCACCATACTTTGACCACCTCCTAAGGTTGACCTAATTTTCATAGACCGGACCGTAGCACATGCACATAGCAGGACAGTGGGCCCAGTTCCTTATGTGGACCACCTCCATATGTTGGCCAGTTTGTTATAGTCCCTCGGGTGGTCCACTCAAAGGTTCTAGTGTGTATATAAAATCTCTAGATCGAAAGGGGTAGCCAGGAAGCAATACATGACAAAAGCCAGAAAAGTTAAGGTTAAAATTCTACTCTTCTTTGTAGCAGCTGTTTTAAGTAAGTTAGAAATAAGTAACTGTCTCTGAGGCTCCTACCTATGTGAAACAAGTGTAAAAACGAGCGAGACGGCACCTAGGCAGTGCCGGGTGAAGATGGGTACTCAGTCGCTGACGGAGTAATGGAAGGCGGTGAGGGCTCTCCTGCTCCCAGTTCCTGCTGAGGCTCAACGTGTTGAGTTCCAATTTTAGTATATGTGCTGCCGAAGCAAGCACGGCTCAACGTGTTGAGAATAAAACAACAACATAGGTTCAAGCATCCCTACCTCCTAAGATGATGGATGAGACCCCTCATCTACAAGGCACTGAAAAATTACCTCTCCCAGCCTGACCCTATCACCGTTTCAGGCTATATAAGGAGGAGGCAAAGATTCATGGGAAGGTTCTGCCACTGGAGATTGTGGTAGAGACCAGCAACTGTAAAAGAAAATTTGTTCTTTCTTTTCTTCAAGAACTGTAGTTGACGTGCATTTCTGAAGCTCTTGTCAGGGAGGCCTGGCTAGCAGAAGCCGAGCAAGAGACTTGGGCCACTTCTGGACAGGGTTTTCAAGAGAGTGGATGTGTCTTTTCTGCGTCCTCCTTCCCTCTGCCTGGAAACACCTGATAAGGAGACCCTAGGGCTTTGTGTAGCTGGATATAAGAAAAGTACCTGAGTGAGGACAGCCAGCCACATATTCAAACCCTCTCCCAGGACTGTTAAGGGGAGACAAGGGATTTTGTGTTTAAGCTACTGAATTTTGTGTTCTCTTTGTATCACTTTGTAGCCTACTCCAGCTACTACAGAGAGCCTATTCGCTTACAAAGAGTTACTCCAGTGCTTGCCCTTTCCAGCTGCTGGTGGAGGAGGTTAGGAGAATGTACATCCGAAAAGGAGGTGTTTGCAGTGAATCTCCAGCCAATTACTTGGAAAGCTTGCTTGATGCTCCCTGGAATTTGTGGGCTTAGGGAGATTGATGACTCTAAAACCTGGGGCGGATTATGTGGTGACAGGAGAGAAAGGCAGTGAGAGAGAGCAAAGGACAGGGCAACGATGGGGCAAATGTGTCCAGTGTTGCAGAGGCCACGTTTACCGCCTTGGCACGGCCAGGCCGGGCCTGCACCGGGAGGACCTCCAAGGCACCAGCAAGGCCTGGAGAGAAAATGCAGCTGTTCCTCGTTAGGGCCTTGGAGTCAGGTGTCAGCTGTCCCAGTTGGGTGGTGTCTGGGGTTTTCTTCCCCCAAACACCTCTCTTTCCATAACTAGATGCTTTGGAAAGGACAGTAACAGGGGCGGGGAGGTGGGAGCTGAAGAGAACACAGATGCCGACCCCACTCCCCTCACTCTTTGTGGGAGGTGCGGCTGCGGCAGCCCCAGCTGGGGAGAAGCACTGAGATTGTATAAGAGATGACACCGTTACGTTAGATTGGAAGGACACTTTTACGTTTTGCAATGAGATTGTTCTTTCTGAAAGGAACAAAAAAACTTTGAGAATTGCTTAGAATTTCTCATCTAGGGATCAGAAAGAGCAACTTCAAAATACACAAAGGGAAGAATGTACAGGGAGGGGGATGGTGCTGCCCACGGTTACACACCTGCCTCCACCAAGTTCAGTGAACTAATGAGGTCACTTTTGTTATTAATTAAAGCTGCTGCCCACGGTTACACACCTGCCTCCACCAAGTTCAATGAACTAAGGAAGTCACTTTTGTTATTAGTTAGAAAGAAAGGGAATTTTGAGTCACCACTTGCTGTAACTACTTCTGACCCTAAGGAAGTGGCATCTGGTCTTTCTGGGCTATAGATTCCCTTTTTGTTTTTAAGCAGAATTTTGTGCTTATGGTACAACGGCAAGGCTCCTAAACACTCATCTCGACTAGTGATGTTCAACCAGCGTGCCGTGAGATGATTTTAAGTGTGCCATAAACAATTTTAAAGATCACTAATTAAATTATTTTTGAAAGAAGTTCAAAGCACAGTAATTATATTCTTTCTTCTTTTTCCTCTTTTTTTTTTTTTTTTGATCAATATAATTTAAATGAGCCATGGAAGTTTGACTATATGTTCAGGTGTGCTGTGAGATAAAAAAGGTTGAAGAACAGTGATCTAGAGCCTCCATCTTACAGAATTATAAGGCAAGACATGAAGGTGAGCTCGATCTATCATTTAACAATTTTAGCAGCCACATTTATTAGGTAAAATTATCTTACTATATTTTATCCGACATTGAATATGTAACATACTATCATGTTACCATCTAGTCAACATAAGAAATTTTTAATGGGCTTTTACACACTTTTTTATGCTGTCTTTAAAATCTGGTATGCTTTGTCTTTCTCAGTTTGAAGTCGTCACATTCCCGGGGTTAATGGTCTTGGCCCCACATACCTGGAGTTATTGTGCCTCAGAAGTGAGCGGAAATAATGGGCTGCAGAGAAAGTAGAAAGGAAAGGAGGAGAAAGAAGGAGAAATACAGGGGAATTTTGGCCAAGGAAAAATTCTGAGGATATGGGAGTAACAATGATGACTAAAAATAGAGGAGTTTAGAATAAATGTCGCCTGTCAAATTACCCCAGAAAGGCCTGCTCACTTATCTGAAACTTCCTTTTTCCTTGGCATTGGTCTATCTCAGCACCCTTTGGTGATGTCCTGTTAACTAATTACAGCCCCGCTTCCCATCACACGTGCTGACCATGCTGTCTCTGTCTCAGGCTGTCCCTGTGTTTGCTCAGAGAGCTTCGTACAGTCAGAGCAGGCCCAAAACAGCTCTGAGAACTTACCAGGACTTACCCTGGCAAAGAAAATAAATGCGTTTCGTCTGCTGTGACTTATTTTGTGTGCAAATGTGTACTACTTTCTATAACCAAATTTGTTTCAGTCATTCAAAATATTTTATCCTACTATCATGGGATAGCGTATCTCTAAAATCTTCAAACCCACGGCCGCTGTAGCTGGTTCCTGAATGTGATGGCGTCTTCAACATGTCAGTGTGTATTTGGGAGCGTAGATGAAACATTCTCCAGCTCTGATACAGAGTCCCGGGCTGCCTTTTGCCACAGGGATATCAGAGGTTCTATCCCAGGAAACGGAGTGGACACTCACAGGTCTTGTGTTAAGTAAGTATATTGTTAAATGGATGAGCTTCCTATGATTGCTATAACAAATTGCCACAAACTCGGGAGCTTAAAACAACACACCTCTGTTTCCTCACATTCCTGGAGGCCTGAGGCCCAAAGTCGGTGACGGGCCGAGCTCCGAGCAGAGGCTCCTCCAGCCTCTTCCTGCCCTGGACTCTGCCGGGTCCCTGACATGGGCCACGTTACCCCCGTCTGCCTTCCGCCTCCTCTCTGGCTGTGTTTCTCTTCTTCTGTCAAGCGGAGACCTCCCTCTGGCTCTCCCTTGGCACAGCAGGACAATCTAAGAAAACGGCCTTCTGTTAGTTTTCTAGGGCTGCCGTCACCAAACAGCACAATCTCAGCTGCTCACGACAGAAATTTCTTGTCCCAGTTTTGGAGCTAGAAGTCAAGACCTGGGCTATGAGGAAGCTCCTGTTCCAGCAACCTTTGAAGTGACATGGCCTGTGAACGCATCACCCCCGCATCTGCCTCGTGTTCACTGGACGGTCTCCTATGCGCACCTCTTTCCCCAAATTCCTTCCTTTCATTAAGGACCCTTTCCTTTCTATAAAGTCATATTGAACTGGGTGCACACATTACTCCAGAATAACCTCATCTTAACTAATTACGTCTTCGAGGACCCTATTTCTAAATAGGCTCATATTCTTAGGTACTGGGACTACAACATACATTTTTTTTTTTTGCCTTTGTTACAGGCAAATTTATCTAAAGCTAGAACTTTTCATCAAGAGATTTGAAAGCAAGCAAGTCTTATTCCATACACTTGTGTTAAAATTTTTCCTTTTCCTAGCAAATGTCAATAGCTTAAGACAGAAACAACATGAGGAAACCCAGGAAACTGTTTACACTCAGCAGATAGGTCCGGCCGGACGCCACTTTAGCAGAGATTAAACGTTAACAGGTGCAAGGAGAGACGCGCGTTAAAATGCGGCTCCGTCTGACTCCATGACACAGAGCTAACAGGCGTGTATGTTTTCTTTGCATTCTCCTGCAATAATTTGTCTCACATTCCTTTCAGCAGCTCTGACTTCTTCACTTTGCCTTTACTATTCCATCTCCCACGTCCCCGCAGGAAAGAATTCTCCCATCTTTTTCCTCTTTCGACATGCCACATTATTCTTAGAGCGGTCTTAGGTGAGTTTGCTTTCTGCCTGAGATGGCGATGTGATCGTTGTATTTCTGAATCTGTTCCATGTATCTCCATCCACTTGAGATCCTCTTCTGTCACCCAAGGCTCCGTACCTGATACATGGCACAGTAGGGACTCAAACCCAGGTAATCCGGCTCCCGAGAGTTCACTCCTAAATACTCTTATGATGTCACCTCTTCCTTAGGATAATTTGTCCAAGTTGGAGAGGTACCGGTTCTTTTTCAATGACACTGGCATTTCAGAAAGTTGCAGGA
This sequence comes from Perodicticus potto, assembly GCA_963574655.1. NCBI lineage: Eukaryota > Metazoa > Chordata > Mammalia > Primates > Lorisidae > Perodicticus > Perodicticus potto. The sequence continues at coordinate 39,370 of CAUYRH010130161.1, read as the reverse complement.
AACCAGGCCAAACAAAACAAGGCCAGAGTCTCACTCTATCACCCTAGGTAGAGTGCTCTTGGTGTTAGCTTGGCTCACAGCAACCTCAACCTCCTGCACTCAAATGATCCTCCTGCCTCAGCCTCCTGAGTAGCTGGGACTACAGGTATCTGCCATCATGTGGGGCAAATTTTTTATTTTTAGTAAAGACACAGTCTTGTTCTTGCTCTGGCTGGTGTTGAACACCTGACCTCAAGGGATGCCCCTTGCCTTGGCTTCCCAAAGTGCTAGGATTATAGATGTGAGCCACCAGGCCCAGCTACAATGTGATTTTTGATAAGCCATGTTTTTGGTCATTTGGGCACATTGTATCAGCTCTACCCTTGGAGGGACTGGAGACCACGGAGTCTATGTCAGTCACTTATGTGTTCCATGCCTGCATAACTAACTCCAATAAAACACTCTGGGCCCAAGGCTGTCCTGGTTGGTAATAATTTGCACTCATCACACATCATTTCTGGGAGTGCTGTTCCTGCGACTCCACTGAGAGAGGACAACAGGGGGCTCACACCTGATTTCTCCCGGACTGTTGCCCGTGATCCTTTTCTTTACTGATGGTAGGCCGACTCCCTTCTCTATAACAAAACCTGTCAGCAGGAGTATCATCGCTTTTCTGAGTTCTGTGAGTCCCCTCTGGTGAATTCTTGAACCTGATGGTGGTCTGAGACTCCCCAACAGTGTACAAACTGTTTGTAGTAATTATCTATATAGTTACAAGTCAAATTAAGATAAAATGTTGTGACAATAACAAATATTTATTGTGTATTTTTAAACAAGACCTTCCACCAAATATTTTATAGGGAACACTTTATTTGATTTTCACACCAGCCCTTGAAGAAAGGAAGAAACTCAGAGAAGTCAGTTACCTTGTACAGACTCACATAGCAAGTGGGGCAGCCACGAAGCAAACACAGGCTGACTCCAAGCCTGCCCTCCATTGCTGTGCTTCACACTGCACGGGCCCAGTGACACACTGACCCAAATTCAACAAAACACACATGTACCCAGATGTCTAAGAATGCTTTCCATTATAAAATAACAACTTCCGCATAAGCTTAGGGGTTCAGTAAGTGGTTGACAGCCATTCAGGCTCATATGCTTGTAGCAGGAGATGAATGAAAGTGCCCTTCGCTCTGTTCCACGCGAGAACTGCACGCTTCCTGTCTATTCCCTCTTCCCACGGACTCTCTCAGATGCTCAAGGAGGGCTCTGGGAGTATTTTGCTTTCCTATTTCCTAGGAAATAGTCATGGTCATAGCTGGGTTGGCTTTTCTGGTGTGTGTCTTTCTGCACTATGCTATCACTCGTCTTCATACGCTTGTGTGCATGTACTGGAAACTGTTCAATAATTTGGATGGATGTGTGTAGTTTACAGAAAGCTGAAGCTCTTCATAGATTTCACTTTGGTATAGAAAATCATAAAGTTTGGCATCGAAGTTTCATGTAACCATTTTATTGTCTCAGTTTTGTTGCAGATTCTATGGGTAGAGTTTAAGTAACTCCATTTCTTCTACTACATAATTCAATAACTTTAATAAACTCGTCTGCCGGCTGAGCAGCATATTACAGATCCCAAGCACAGTTTCTCCAGAGAAGCACTTTATTACCCGTTTACTGTAATGCAATATTAATATAGAATGATGACGTGTGGACTGTAGAGGCGCTGTTATGCTTTTACAATGATGTTGATATAAATGATTAAGCTTTCATGTTATTGGATAGGGCATGTCTGGGGAAGGGGATCTTTTGCACAAATTAAATGAAAATCGTTTACTCTTGGTCACTGTGCCCCTTACCTGAATTCTCTGAATGGACTGCAGAAAAATCTAGTTTCAAACATTCCATCTGTCATCTGTGTTTCATATCAAGAAATTAATCAAACTGATGGTGGAGAGAGTGTTTTGAATGTTCATTATTTCAGCTATTAATTTTTAAAAGCATCAAATGTTGCAAGTCAATAGCATCCATAAAAATTGATTTATTGTGCAATTTCCTTCATACTCATGGAAGCCAAGAGCAGATTCTGTGTACCCAATGACTTCTATTTCTAAGCCACTCTCTTCAGGTTCATTTTTTTAAGATAAATTATTTAGATGAAAGAAATGTAATCCTGTTTGAATTTCATTGATTTGAATTCATAGAGACTGACCACATCAAGGAAATGTGAAATTTAGCATGAAAAAGAACTACACACTGAAGCAATTACATTGTGAAAATCACAGAAATGTAATTTATATTTTAAAAGTGCAAGAGATTCTTGATCAATCACATTACTTCTGTGACATAGGAAAACTCACATTATGCTCTGAGAAACTTCTGGGACAGCCGCGACTCACTGATACCATTTACACCATTCGTTTTTGAGCTTAGAAATATACAATGTCCTTTATGCTCAGAAATCACATGGTCTTCTAAAATGATTTACCACTAAATATATTTGCACTTTGATTTCAGCACTGAATTTGCATTTGGTCAGTCTGTGTTCAAATCTTGATTCTGGCTTTGCTACTTTATACTAATATCTTGAAAAACACTTACTCCTTTGAGTTTTAGTTATCTTCACTGTAATACGTAGATTACAAAGTTTATTCAATAAGATTTTTTAATGAATTAACCAAGAATGAATAAGACAATATTTATAAAAGCATTGATCACAGTGCTGTTTATTAAATGTGAATATTCTTCTATTCAGAAATGCCCAGGTCTCTGATACTATAATTTGAGTATAAGAAGTATTTTTTAACATGCCACTTTACTAACTGGTATTATTTTCCCTTTAACCAATAAGGATTAGCACAATGATTGGCAGAAACTTGGAATACCCTCTCCCCACTGTCTGCAGGTCAGAATAACAATTGCACCCAATTCCACTTAGGATTTTCAAAACTAAAATGAGAAATACTGACTATACATAGGTACTGAGGGCTGGAAACTGAGCAGTACCAAGGTCAGCTCCTGACACGCTGCCACTGCCGAGGCCTTCAGTGTCCAGCTGGCTCCACTCTGCTGAAAGAGACGGAAGAATAAACGGTTTGAAACAAGGCTGAAAGGCCACAGTCCTGCAGACGCCCCCTGCCGCTCACAACCCCATCCTCACCACACAGGAGTATTCAGATCACCACCCAGGCGAGAAATATCACAATATGTGTGATATGCAACTTCCTTCCATCTTTTCATTTATTTTAGATACGAAAAATAATAATCATACCCATTTCCATAGAGAAGAGCAAGAAGAGAAAAATAACGAAGCATATTAAAGGGCTTAGCAGTCTGAAAGAGGAGCACCATTTTGAGCATTCAGAACTTAGGATCTCCAGGGAATCACAATTACTACCAGAAATTTGAGACAATTTTTTAGAGCTTGTAGAGATCCTATATGAGACAAAAAAAAAAAAAGAAAAAAAAAAGAAAGAAAGAAAGAAAAAGTGCACTGACAATACAAGATTTTCATATAGTAATACAGTTTGGAGACTTAAAACAATAATTGGTAAACTAAAAAAAAAAATTAATTCCCAAGAATAACATTTTCAATATTGGCAAAACAAAATTAGCATATTAGAAGACCAGAATTCAAATGAAGAAAACATATTGATGGAACACAACGAAATAAACCTAAGTCACGTGGGATAGCTATATTATTCAATATATATGTAATTTGAATTTTAGGAGGAGACAATAGAATTTACAGGAGAAAAGCATCAGTAAAAGAAATAATAAAATTTCCTAAGATGAGAGAAGACTTGCTACTAAAACAAATTACCACAAATTTACTGGCTTAACACTACATATATTTATTTTATAGCCGAGGAGTTTAGAAGTCCAACAGGAGTCTCAGTGGCTAAATCAAGATGGTGGCAGGGCTGCGTTTCTTTCTAGAGGCCCCACGGAGCAATAGTTTCCTTGACTCTTCCAATTTCTGGAGGCTACTCACATTCATTAGCTCATCCCCCTGCTCCGTCTCCAAAGCCAGTTTTACATCTCTTGATCCTGCTTCTCTCATTCTCCAATTTTTAGAGCCATGGGTTAGATTGGCCCATTTGAATAATATATCCCCTATATCAAAGTTTTTAATTTAATTACACCTGCAAAATCTCTTTTGCCATAAGAGGCAAAATATTCAGAAGTTCCAGGAACTGGAATGTGGACATCTTTGGGGAGTCAATGTTTTGCCTACCACATCCCAAATCTCCAGGTGGAAAGAGAATACAGGATGGAATTAATGAAGAGCCAGTTATGCATACACATATTCCAAGTTTCAAGGATAATGAGAAATTTAATAATCATCCAGATTTGAAAAGCTGGGTATCATAACATGGAAAAATAACATCAGTGTAAAACCTGTGCACTGTGATCCTAAAAGCTGTCTGAGGTTGGTTACGGTGAATAACACAAGTTGCTATTAGGAACCCACATCTCAGGGCTTACCCTGGGGAAATTACTAGGTGTACATATGTGTGTTACTGTGTATCAAAGTGCTTCCTGCTCATATAAAACCCAACAGGCTGTTCTTGTGGGCTTGATCTTCTTTCAGATGTTGAGTCCCCTCCTTTCAAAGTCAATAGAAGGAGAAAGAGGGATGGTGGAGAAGTCCGTAAAGTCTGGGGGGAGCTAGTGTGGATATGAATCCTTCACTTTTACTCTCATATCCCACACTCAGATCTTAGTTACATAGCCACAGTTAACTGAACAGAAAGTTTGGAAAGGTTTGCTGAGGAGGAACTGAAACCAGCCTTGAGAAAAACACGGCTCTCTCAGCTGTAAGTGGTACAAGTGGCTCTATTAGGATAAAAGGCTGAGTCCCCATAACTTTATTACCACCCAGTTGTCATTACCTTGTGTACACGCAGGGGCACCTGCACGCACACACACACGTTTCTAGATATATAAAGAAATGTATTTATCATACTGCCCATAAATTCTTTCTAAAAAAATTACCTTTAAAAAATCAAATAGATAGTCAGATGCAGTGGCTCACACCTATAATCCCAGCTTTCGGGGAGACTGAGGTGGGTGAATGGCTTGACCTCAGACCAGTCTGAGCAAGAATAAAACTCCGTTTCTACTAAAAATATAAAAATTAGCTGAGTCATGGTGGGCACCTGTAGTTCTAGCTACTTCGGAGGCTGAGGCAGCAGGATCTCTTGAACCCAGAGGTTTGAGGTTGCTGTAAGTTAAGACACCATAGCACTCTGCCCAGGGTGACAGAGTGAGACTCTGTCTCAAAAACAAACAAACAAACAAAGAATCAAATAGATCATTGTCAGAATGTACATCCTATACTCAGAGATCCCATATATGAGATTTTTGTTGAAACCCAAGAACTAGTCAGACAAATGATTATTTCTTGCAAATCTGAGTTTGGAAAGTAAGGGAGAATGGGAAATTTTTACCTTCCATTCATAACTTGGCATTATAAGCAAAGATTTGGTAGGCCTAACCCTGAAAAAAAACTGTCTCCCTGTGCTTTGTTTTGTTTTGGCTAGCGTTTGTCAGTTGTCTCGGGACCTCATCGTGGGTTCCAGACTGAGAAGTCAGATGTCTGAGATGCTCAGATGTTTCAGAACTGTAGGAGCAAAAGGGGCAGGATTCCTTTCCTTCCCCCTAAAAGGGTCATGGATGACACTTTTGTTAAAAATAGCTAACAAGAGACAAGCATGACAGATGTGTCTAATTAAAGTTTCACATGAGTCTTCTGAAATGCAGAAGGCCCTAAGGAGTGTGCGCTGACAGTAACAGGCTCGGAGGGACCCCCGCAAGTTTCATTTGTTTAGATTCACTCAGACTGTCTACTGTTCCTTCCAGGTTTGGGGTGGACCCCTCATGGGATGAGAATCTTATCATCTACTATCAATAAGGCAGGTCAGAGAATTTCTTCATGGCCAACTCATACACAGAAAAGTAGGGACTGGTTAGAGTAATTGTAGGTTTTACGGCTGGCTTTGGAGAGAGCGGTTCTGGTTTCTATCTCCTGCCTTGAGGAAGAGGAATTCTCCTTTCTGTATCTTGCCGTGAGGGAGACAGCAGGTGGGAAACAGGAATGCAGGGGAAGGTCCCAGGGACTTGGCTTCTGAGGCTGCTCCATGGCCTCTCAGCCTCCTTTAGTTCAAAGTGCTTAGCATTTGGCTGGGCGCAGAGGTCCACATCTGCAGAACTTGGGAGGCTGAGGTGGGTTAGTTTGAGACCAGCCTGAGCAAGAGCAAGGCCCCGTCCCTATGAAAAATAGAAAAACTAGCCAGGCATTGTAGGTACCTGTAATGCAAACATAGAAAAACTAGCCGGGCATTGTGTGATGCATTTTCTGATCCCTGAAAGGGGCTCTCTTTTCCATTCTAGAAATTGTCTAAGGCCATTTTACAAACCCACATTTTACATTCTTAGAAATGTCCAGTTCTTTATTATAGTTTCAATTCTTTTTTTTAAAAATGTTTTTAATCATAATAATTTTCTAGTCTCAGACTTTTCTGTAATCTAAAGTTTGTGACATGCTAATTATCTTGTTGGTGGCATCTGCTGATTCTACCTTGCACTTTGTTTCGTGTGCAGTCTGTAACTTTTCTCTTGTGGGTTCATGCTCTTTAGATCTCGATTTTGCCATTGACTTGCTTTCCCAGGGGAGCTAGTGTGAAAGGATGCCTCTGGGCTTTGCTCAGCTTGTGCCTGCCCCAGAAGCTCCCAGTAGCTCTGGACAAGTTTAAAATATTAATTTCTTTAGTTGTAGCTAATGCACAAAGGTATCGTGAATTTAGAGCTCACATCCTCCTTACCTCGTCCTTACTCTTCAGCACAGAAAGAGGTACCTTTTCTGTGCTCCTAGCTTACAGAGACGGGTGATACGTTTTGGCTCCCTGTCTGTCTTTTCATTGGCCTGGGGCCACATCTCTTAATATTCTGGGGCATTAGGACCCAGTGTCCAGCCGCCGTGGTCTCTTGCTGTTATTAAAGTTCCCGTGAGTGGCTGGATAACTTAGTCCCAGACTCACCTCACAGGCTTTGCTTTGTCTTCCCCCTGCTTCCCTTCCTACCTCCTTTTCTTTCACTCTCTCTCTCAGTGGAATGGGCTTTTTTTTTTTTTTTTTTTTTTACAGTTTCTTTCTTTTTTTATTAAATCACAGCTGCGTACATTAGTGCAATCAAGCGGTACAATGTGGTGGTTTCATATACAATCTGAAATGTTTTCATCAAACTGTTTAAGATAGCCTTCACGGCATTTTCTTTTTCTTTTTTTTTTTTCCAGGTAAGACAGAATTTATTTATAGAAAAGAATACAGAAAACACTAAAGCTCCTGGTAGAGAGAGAGAACTCAAGTGGGGAGAGAAAAGCTCTCTCCGTTTCTCTCCCGGTCTTTCCCCGTCTCCCCCTTTAGGCTTTTAGTCTTGGGGTATATATAGGTGTACGGGTTCCTTGGCCAGGAAACGAATGAACACAGTCCCTTCCACCAGGGCAAGGTGAATGAATGTATCAATGAACGAACACAGTCCAGAATGGGTCTTTTAAAAATTTATATTAGTTATCATTTTTTTCATTTTTACAGCAGAATGTAGGGAAGTAAAGAAATCTACCTCAATCATCTATCAGTCAGAGATTTCCTTAATCCCTTTAGTAGAATAATGTAATTTAACACTGAGGGGAAATACAAAGACCAGCACCACCTATAGGTATATATTCTTCCATTAACAATGATATTTAATAATAAGTATTGACTGTCTGCAGGTAAAGTAAATTGTGGGGGAGACATTCAGTAGGTCTCAGCCCTCAAGAAGCTTATAAACTAATGAAATGAAACAATCTAAGTAAAATGCAGCAAACTGAAGCCAACAGGGCCATAAACAATTTTAACATATTTTAAATAATTGGATTTATTTCTGAAATACTAATACATTAGTAAATATCCTAATGAAATCAAAATAATCTCTTTACTGATCAATAATGTGATTACCTTATAATCATTTCAAGTTTCAAGATAAAACTTTCAATATCCATTTTTGACAAGAACTTAGAAGATACTAAGGCTAGGTATTTAATACAAAAAAATTTCAGTAGGAAACTTGTTAATTGGAAAAGTAAAATATAAGAAATATTCACATTGAAAGAATAAACACAAGAAAGATGTCCATTATTTATTACTTAGCATTATTCAGGAAATGCTAGTTATACAATCAGAGAGGAAAAATAATTTATCATAGTTTGTAAATGACATAATGTTTTAATTAAAAATCCAAAAGATTTAGTTGAAAAAATTTTAAAAGCATAGAAATATTAGTAAGATGGGTATAAAATTATAAATCTTTCTTAAAATTAAAAAAAAATGGACAAAATTATCCCAATTGCAATGACATTTGAAAACTTTCAAAAGCATAATAATAGATTACTAAGGAAGAAAATAAAAGATGAGTTAGTGAAGTGACATCCATCTTTCTTGACAAGAAGTCTCAATATTTAAAGATATCAATTCTCTCAATTAACTTATGAATTGTATGAGAAATCATTCTCTTGAAGAATTTTTGAGGAAACTTGACAAAAACATTCAGTTCATTTATAAGAGTAAATGGTTCATAATGGCCAATATAATTTTAACAAGACACAGTAATGACAGCAAAATGAGTCTACCTGCCTTTGCAAAATAAAAAATGTATATACATATGCAGTCATTAAAATATTGTGTATTTAAAAGACAGAACAGAACAGTAAGTCTTGAAATACAAATGGAAATGTAGTATAAGATAATGTTAGCATTTCAAATCAATGCAGGGAAATAAGATTATTTAATAAATAGTGTGCTATTGAAATATATGTTTGATTTTTGTCTTCTATTTCTGGCATACTACTCTTACAATGCTCAAGATCTGCAGTGACGTGTGTTTTTGTATGCTTCTGAGTTCACTGATGGCTGGCAACCCCTAGGCAGCTTCGGGATGAGGGCTGATTACTGGGAAGATCAAGGTTGGAACTGTCAGGCCCACCTCCAACCTACATCAAGGAGAGAGAGTGCGAAAGATTAAAATGATCCTAGATTGAGCAAAAGGAAGACTCCATCTCTACTAAAAATTGAAAAACTAGCCAGGCAATGTGGCATGTATCTGTAGTCCCAGCTACTTGAGATGCTGAGGCCGGATGATCTCTTAAACCCCAAATTTTGAGGTTGCTGTAACCTATGATGTCACAGCACTTGATCCAGGGTGACAGAGTGAGACTCTGTCTCCAAAATAAATAAATAAATAAAAGATTAAATTGGTCACCAATGGCCAAAGACTTAATTGGTCATCCCTACATAATGAAGGCTCCATAAAATGTTAAAGATACTGGGTTTAGGGAGCAAGGCCTGTTCAGACACATAGAAGGAGGTCCCAGAAGGGCAGGGTGCCAGGAGAAGACCTGGAAGTTCCAAGCCCTTCCCATATTTCCTACCCTATGCATTTCTTCATCTGTATCCTTTGTTATATCCTTCACAGTGGATAGGAAAATGTAGGTAAAGCATCTTCATGAATTCTGTGAGCTACTCTAGCAAATTAGTTGAATCTGAAGAGTGTCATGGCACCCTTATTTATAGGTGTCAGTCAGAACTGCAGATAAAAAAAGCCCCCAAACCTGGGGAATTCCACTGGCATTGCAAGTGAGGGGCAGCTATGTGGGACTGAGCCTTCAACATGAGGAATCTGTTGAGATCTCCAAGGAGATGGGCTCAGAGTTGAAATGGAGGACACTCTGCTGGAGTCCACTACAGAACTGGATGATGGGTTGCTGAGAGAGAGAAGTCCCCACACTTTTAAGTGACCAGAAGTCACAGAGGTCTTCTGTAGTATGAGTAGAGAATAAGATAAACTGAGTTTTTTTTTTTTTTTCTCTACAATAGTATTGACAACTAAATAACTAGATAAGTTAGTACTCTATTTCTTCACTGGTCTATTTCCCAGAAGAATTTAAGATTTAGGTATTTTTTTAAAAGACTACAAAATTGTAGGGCACCGTGTCTAACTGTTACATACATTTGGGTAGTGAGGTAATAGTTAACATTTCTCTTCTCACGCCGTCTTTCTCTCTTTTTCTCATATATCTACATGGAATAGAAAAAAATAGAGAGATGAATTAGATGAAAATAGAACTTTTTAAATGCTACAATAGTTAAAAACTTTTAATCACAAAATGTATTCAATATTTGTCATGAAAACTTTATGTATGTATGTATGGATATATTAAATGTCCATTAGTAACATTCATATAATCAACTGGGCAAAATCTTAAAACTGTGTAAAACTAGGTTACACTGTGGTAAAAATGCCACATGGTCTGGTTGGTTTACAGAGACAAAGGCTTATTTTTCACTTCTGTTAAATGCATATTATTATGTAATTATGACCCCCCTCCACATACTCTTTCTTGAGAGATTCAGGGTAATGAGTATCCTCTTTGAGGAGTCTTCCTGGCATTACAGCAGAAGGAAAGAGAGGTCTGAATCATGATCTTCTTATTGAAGCTTTTGTTTGGAAACGACACATGATTTCCACTCATATTTCATTGGTCAAAGCAAACCATATGTCTGTCCCTGAATTTTAGAGGGTGGGGGTTTATAATCTATCTCTGGGAAAGTCACTACACTGAGGGATATGAAATATGAATGAAAAAAATCTTCCGATCTCTGAGATGATTGTTCCTACATTGATAGTTAAATAGTTTTCCTCTTAAACTAGAAAAATTTAGACCAAAGGCAAATTATTTTCCTTGTACCCCACAAACACATACTAATAGAGGTGGGATACCTTCACTCTGGAAGTACAGTTCCCACTGAGAAATGAAACGAAAGGGAGGGCATGGTAGTCTTTGATCGGCCACAAAGCTAAAATCCCACAGGACTGAGCTGCTTTTTCTCTACTTTGTATATGAAGAACGTTCCATGGATAAGCCACCATTCTTCTTGAGAGTAACATCCTAGCCCATTGTTCACTGTTGCCCTTGACTCTTCTTTCTAGAAGATTCTTTTTCTTTTCTTTTATCCTCAACTCTTTCTAGGAGAGATAGCAGAGATTACAGAAAACACGTTTTCCTTAAATGTTCTCAATCTGCTGTATATCCTGGTGATATGGTAAATCTTAAATAGTCTCTTTGAGGCCAGATTGGTAGTGATTTTGACAGTTCAGTGCAAACATGCAGTTAGTTGCTTATTTATTTGCTTTCACTTAGGCTCCACGTGCCAGGACTCATATCCACAATGTTTTCTGGACTTCACTCTCCACACTTAATTATGGGTGCCTTGGGTCTATCAGGCTGGGGTTTGGAAAGGCATGGCTCCAGTCTCTTTTATCCAAATTTACTGTGTGGTAACAACGAATTCAGTTTCAGCTATGTTGACTGGGGCCTTGCCGGGAGGTTTAACCATCTTTTGTCTTTAGTCTTTCCTAGCTGGAGAGCTGAGAATTAGTTGCCCCTTCCAACACTATAATCTCAGTATTTCTAGATTCTCTTTTCTCTGTGCCAAACAAGTAAAGTTTTTAAACATTCATTTTCTTTTGGCAGTATCTCTCCAAATGAACCAGGTAGTAACCAAGACATGTTTGTTACTAACAGGCTGTTTGTTTCCCCCATAGTCTCCTCATCCAGTGAGATACTCTTTGGGCTCATGCTCTGCTTTCCAAGTCGTGACTGCAGGCTTGCCATGCATGACACGGGTCACCGTCTGCACAGCTCTGATAACAATTTATCTCTGAATACTTCTTGACCCGGAAGCAAATGTCTCATGTTTTGTTTGTTATTGTACATTACTTTTGGTAAAGTTTTTGAATTATTTGCAATAGCCCAGATTATGCTAAGAAAATTAGAGACATCAAATGGTCACTGGCTCACTGTAAAATTGTAGTTCTCACACCTTATGTTAAGTTACTTGTGGGACCATTATGATTTCTTCACAACAGCAACCTTCTCTCCGGGGGCTGTTAGTCTCAAGGCAGAAGAAAAGAAAAAATGCAAATGAGGAACTAAGTCGGAAAATTTCGGTTAAGAGGCAAGCCGAATTTCCATTCTAATTATTTTTCAGAGAATAATTCACAAATCAGTAGAGATGTGTAGAGATACATAAGAGAAGATTTAAGATGGGAGTTGACTCATTCAATGGGGAGGCCCAAAAGTTCCGGAGTATGTTGTATGCAAACTGGAAACCAGGAAAGCCTGTGAGATAATCCAGTCTGAATCCAAAGGCCTCAGGAAAGCCTGTGAGATAATCCAGTCTGAATCCAAGGTCTGGGAAAAGGGACCAATGTGAGTATGGAAATCAGTAGGTCTGAGGAACAGGAGCTCTGAGGGCAGAACAGGTGATGTCTGAGGGCAAGAGAAGACAGGTGTCCCGGTTCAAGAAGAGAGCTGATCTTGCATTTTGCCTTTGTGTTCTATCAGGCTCTCAAAATATTTGCTGTCATTGCCAGATGCATTGGTGAGGGTGAATTCAGTCCACTAATTTCAAATCCTAATCTCTTCTGAAAACACCCCCCCACACACACACATCTACACATAATGTTTTGCTAGCTGTCTGGGTATCCTTTAACTAGGCAAGTAGACACATAAAATTAACCATCTCAGATATATACTTTTCAAACAAGAGAACCTATAGTCCAATTCACAGATACAGGGACATCACCTATAAAGGCAAATGACAAAAAATAGGCTGTAAGGGCAGAAAGGTATGGTGACTTTTCTCCCCATCATGAGGCTCAGCTACCAGCACTTCTCTAACAAAAGGACGATTAACAAGAGAAAAACGTTTATTTAATCAAAGTGTTATGTGCTATGGAGGCTTCAGAACAAAGATTCCAAGACCCAAAGGGAAACTGTCCATGTATGCTTAAATTTGATGAAAAGTAGACAGATGTGTAGAAATGGGATTAGGCAAAAAGGGAATGATCTAGTGTGACAGGCCGAGTGGGGAAACCTGGCAAGGCCTGTTTGTTCGGGCTCTTCTTGGCCTCTGTGTGGTGTGTGCCAATCCAGAAGGGGCAGAGCCCTCTGCGCGGAGGCTCCTATGATCTGCTGTCAAACAAGGCAGGTCAGAGAATTTCTGTATAGTTGGTTTCCACATAAAAAGGCAGGGGGAGGTTAAAGTAATATTTCTGGGTTTTATGGCTGGCTGTGTTGGGGAAGGTTCTGGTTTCCATAACCTGCCCTGGGGAAGAAGGATTCCACTTTCTGTGACAAGCATTAAGGGAAAATGAGGGGCAATAAACAGAAGGGCAGGGAAAGCTTAGAGAGATCTGAGCTCTGAGGCTGTTTCTGAGGCCTTTGAATGTCCTTAAGTTGAAGTTAGTCAACATGCCAAAGCATCATACTTTGGGGCATCATTTTCTGAGCTAAAATGTGAAAAATTTGAGCCTTTGCTAGAAATAAAATGCAATTTAAAACAAAGTTGATTGCCACTTTTTACCCAAAAGTTGGGAAATACTTTTTAAAAAATGATAATATCCAGTGTTTAAAAGTTGTGGATAAATAGGCAGTCTAATACCCTGATAAAGAGATTTAGAATGTATAAATTTATATAACTTTTAGGAAGATGGTTGGGCAATACTAAAGAATGATGCTTAAAATGGCCTTACTCTTTGCTCAGAAAATTACCCATTTTGGTGATTATCTAAGATCTAAAATTATCACAAATGCTTATGTTTGTATGTAGAAAATATTTCATAATAGGTTTATTTCAGAAATATTCATATTAATGAAAATTAATTGTTAATTAAACTATGATTTAGCTCTAGAATGGACTATAAAGTAGCCATTAAAATAATACAACATTAATCTCTGTCAGAAATAGATGTTTTTGCTATATTGTTAAATAAAATAGTGCATTATTCAAAAATATGAATTATGGAAATAGAAAATTGTGAAGCCCCAAATAATTTGATTCAGTTTTGATTAAAATTATAGTTGAAACCATTTGCTATAATTTTCAAATGGCACTTAGTGGAAAACTTTGGCCTTAATAATCTGTTTATATTGTAAGTCTCTCGAGAACCCAGAGCAGAGAGTTGGCTATACTCTTTGTTTAGAAAGATAAAGTTAAAGAACCTTGCATTCTATTACCATAAATCTTAAGTTAAACATATAGTTTTCCCATACTTTGTCATCCTGTAGTTGAATTTTTTACTGTTTACTAAAAAGGACAAAGGGCTTTCCTGTAAAATTCATAGTCTTGCTTTGCTAGTTTTTTCCTTCTCAAGAATCATTGGCTTATAACCTTAAGACTACATATGTTTGTGTATGAAATCCTAACTGCAAGAATGTTTGTTATAGAGGACACTTGTTCACGTGAAGTTGTAAACTATGTTTTACCTACATGTTGAATTTTCCGACAAACTTTGTGATAATTAATATATTTTTTAAATTTTTGTGGTATTTAACCCACCAGTGCATAACAACTATCAAATGTTTAATTGCCCTTTTCCTTGAAATAAACAAAAAGGGGGACAAGTAAGAAATTAATTTTAATTTTAAAGTAAAATACAAGTCTATTCCACCCCAGTATATATGATTTAATTTATGTATCTATATGCATGGATATATAGGCAATGAATAGTGTGCTCTATCCCCCTCAACAATAGATCAGAAAAGCATCTCCATGGCAGTGACATCCATCCTGTCAGTTCTAACTGAGGATGCTTCCTATTTTGAGCATGTACATCAAACTGCAAACAGTGGTTATATTTTATAGTCAGAGTTTTGTTTTCTTTTTTATTCCATTTATGTTCTCCAAAGTTCCTGCCATAAATATGTATTTCTTTTTTTATGACAAACTTAAAAAACAAATCTCTAACTTACTCTTTCACATCCAGATAAAGTGCCATTTCTTCCATTCATTAGCTCTTTCATGGTCACATCAATCAATGGTAACTTTACTTTTCTTCAAACTTTATTTTCTTTTAGTATTTTTATCATAGTTAAGTCTAGGCTTCCTTTTTCAATGAAATTCTGCACTTCTGGTCAGCAGTTCCTTGGGGATAAGTGCTATGTCTTACTCTTCCTGGTGACATACCCAGCGTTTAGCGCTGTACCAGACACATCACATTGGTGAGGGATGAATTTTCCTCAAGAAGGAATGACTGCAGTCACACCCTTGACCCGGTAACCACCCCACCCCCTGTCTGCATCAAGTGCATGGTCATCACCTGTGCCCCACTGTAGTGCAGCTATCATCACAGAGCCAGCCACATCTAAGACAGCATAAATATTTTTCTTGGAAATTAAAGCTTTTTCTTCTAAAAGGGCAATTTTTGAAACCTCCTTCTGGTAGTCACCTGAAAATGGAATTTAAATTGGGAAAACATTTATTTTTCAATTCTCAGTTGATTAAATTTTCCCTTTGCCGATCACTGTTTTAAATTCTCTGCAGCTCGCCCTGGACATCTGTGATAGACTCTCTCACCTCTTTGTTTTGATCTTAAAACACATCTGCCTATCATTTTTTTCTTTTTTTCTTCTCTTCTTTTTCTTAACAAAAGCAAATCCTGGCTAGTCTGCATGGTATTATGAGAAGCGGATTTTACGTTCCCTTGCAGCTTAGGGATCCCGAGTGCTGCTAGGAATATAAACGCCTCATTCTCACACATTTGTGTTCTCTCCATTGTTTTGCTTAGGGTGATGTTCAAGCCCTTTGGCCCTTTGTGCCTGGTGTGCAGTCCTTGTTGTGACTTGAATAATGCACTGGCAGCCTGACTTACAGAATTTATGATGTCTGAAGACAGTGCTTCCTTTAAAAACTCTTTCATCGCTCTTATCTAAACATTTCATTAAATGGCAATTTAAAGTATTTCACTTGGCTCTGTCAAAAATAAGAAAAATATTGTAGGAAGAGTTTTCAAAATACTTAGATGGGGCACTTGGTGGTGTGCACATCTTTTTCAAATACTTTGGATGACTTTGGGCACTTGTTAGTAAGATAGTAATCTCTCTGAAGCAAAAGCTTATGTTGTATAATAAGACCTTTTAAAAACTATTTATGTTTTTTAGCTTTAGGCTTTTGTACAGCCCTTGGGTGGGCATTTGAAGACACCAAAATATCCCCACAGGGGGTCTGTGGATTAAGTAATAAGTGGTAAGGCTCCAGCTGAGACTTGTGTTTATCATTATCATCTTGGTACAGAAAATATTCAGACTGGTAATGATTCCAGGCTACCTGCTGTGGGAGATTTCAGCCTCAACATAATATTTAATAAAACATTATCACTCGACTTCAGTGAGACTATGTCGATAACAACTGCCTTTAGAAGATTTTGGAAGAGTGAGCTTTTGAGGTAGAGACGCAAACTCTAGATATAATGAACTAAATATAAGATTCATGAAAGTAGAGAGAAAATTTTACCTAAACTAATAAAAACTGTAGTAAATGAATAAAGAACAGAGAAGAAAAACACAACAACCACCTATCTCTAAGCCAGTACTTCAATAGATAAAGGAAGTATGTAAGTGAAAGTCACATACTGCAGGTAAAGCAAGCAGTGATGGGAGAAATATGTTACCGGCACGGAGCAAAACAAAATTCAGTAAACCGGACTGAAATGTTGGCTCAGCAGCAGGCTGGCCCTGTTCCTCGGTCTCGGGAAGCTTAGGACGGTGTGAAGTTCCATGGCATCCCACTTCTCACACTGGGCTTCACTGCGCTGTAGTGCACCATGTTGCTAGCGCCAGTCTTCTTTGTATATCGCATATATTTATCCCTTTATTTGGATTCAGTACATGTTAGAAGTTCAGAGTAATTATTACACTGGGGTCTTTGCCCTTAGATTATCATGATGTCTGGCCCCAGTTGCTGGATACTATAATTCAAAGTGCTGACCCTAGCTCATAAATTCCACTGTGGGGATTTCAAAACTGCCTGAGAAACTGCTCTTCTGGGTGGGATATTTTAGAAGGAAGTTGTTTGCTGGGGTGAGGGAGTGTCTCAATTATTTGTTGGCATTGTTTAAGAATTTTACACTAACAATTTAGTGTTTAATATTGTTTTAAAGAAAAGCTTCCTTCTCCTAGTTCACTAGATCCTCACTTAATTAACCTTTAGTGATGAAAGTAAGATACACATCTTTAAAATTTTTATGTTCTACTGGCTATACATTATTTGGGCTCTTTCTCCTACTAACACTGGTCTAAAGTGCATACTTAGGAACTCATTAACTCTTATAGGTCATCAAGATATCATTTATAACATCATTTTTTTTCTAATGGACTAAATGCTGTGCTCTTGACCTTTTCAAGTCTACCCTGCTAGAGACCTAACTGACTATGACGTTTCAACAACAAGCAATTATTGAATTAATATATTTTTTCTTAATTCCAAGGTTGATTATTAAATAGAGAGCTCAGAGGTTGGCCAATATCTGCTAGCATTCTGTAAGTAGTTTAAATTTGTAAATCTTATATTTTGTTTAAAAAGGAGTAAATACCCCCTCCTATACCTTGAAGTTCCAATTCTGTTTTATAGTCTGAATGACACAAAAAATAAGGCTCCATAGTACCTGGGTAAGCAGAAACAGGAATCACCAACTATTCTTTCTGGATGATAGGTATTTAGCAATTTTAGTCTGCATTTGACCTTTAGTTAAGATAAAAGTATTTCTCAAAGAGAAGAGATATTTCTTTCTTAATAGTGGTCTTTATAAAAATTGGGGGCATTTATATTTTTTAAATATTTTTTAAACTCCTTTTTCCTTAGATGAACATAACCTGGTCTACAGGACATATCCCAATCTCTGACGACTTTATTATGTACATTTAGCTAGCATATATGTTACACGTTTCTGTTCATGTAATTAATATTTATTGAATCACTAGTATGTGTATAAGCCTTTCCCAGATGTTTTGAGAAAAATGAGGAAAATGTAGACTCTGAGCATAAGGCACAAGGTGAAATGTCAGCGCTGTAGACTGAGCACAAATGACAATTTAAGTGAAAGCAGGAAGGCATTATATTAAATAAAAGGTATCAGCAAAGACAAGATTCATCCTGAAAGGTAGGAAGCGGGACTGGAGCGTGCACCCCGGACCAGAGGGACAGGCCAAGCTAGGAAGAGGATGGGTGGGGGGCAGACGGAAGGTGGGGGTGTTGGGACTCAGAAAACAATATCCCCACCTGAAAGCCTCAGAGCAGTCTCAGAGGCAAAAAGGTTTCCTGACCCTCTCCTGCCCTCCTGGCTCTCCGCCCCATTCTTCCTCAAGGGTAGCTGTAAAAACTAGACTCCTTCTTCACCAAGGTGGCTCGTAGAAACCAGAATTCCCCTGGAGCTAGCCATAAAAACTGAAAATCCTGCTTGAGCTTTCTCTCTGCCTTTTTGTGTGGCCATAAAGAAACAATCTGACTTACCTTGTTTGAAGGCAGGCTGTAAGACCCCAATTCCAGATAGAGCCCTGCACATCCCAAAGCGGGGAATGCTGCTCAGAGAGGCCAAGAAGAATCTAGAGAGACGGGCCTGGCTGGGTTTCCTCACCCCATCTGTTCACATTGAATCAGACCCTTTTGCCCAGCCATACTTCTTCATAGGACTTTGTTAATCATAAACATAAAAATGTACAATTCCCCTTGTATCTTTAGGTTTTTATTCGGAGGGCCTCTTGTACACACCAAATACATTTTTATGCCTTTTGTCCTATTAGTCTGATTTGGTTAATGATTTTCAGCAAGCCTCAGAGGACAAAGGAAAAATTTCAATTTGGTCCCAATAATATCTTGCTAACTAAATATGGAGTTAAAGATATTCTGACTAATGTAAATAAATTTATAATTTTAACAATCACCAAGTCACTTGTGAAAATATTTATAAACATTCCTATACAAGTAGCTCAAAGTCATATGGTTACAATATAAAATAATTTCTGAAAAGCTAAAAAAAAGGATATGTTTTCCATTTTTGAATTTCAAGTTCTCTTAAACACTTTTCACTTTTTCTATATCAAGTATTATCCTCCTGAATAAAAAATACGGAAACAAAATATGATTGAGTAATGTTGTTCTCTTTTTGTTGTCTTTTTAAATTATAATATTTATGTACCCTTCCTGCCTTCCCTTGTTTCTTCTTTCCTTCCTTCTTGCCTTTCCTTCTCCTTTATTAAGCACTTAATAGGTTTCAGGAACTACATATGGGTAAAAGAAGAAGTAAGGGAAATATTGGAATGATCTGTAGCTGATTCCCATGCTCAGACGGCAGCTCATCTTTCTGTGTTAGCTTTATGTCCCTTTATTGTGTGTGCCCCTCTCCTCTCCTAGTGCAAAACATACTTTATAAAAATAAGTTCAGAGCAGTTCTTCGTGAGGCTACTTTTTTTTTCCTTTCATTTAATATAACACTTTATTCTTAATTAGAATAATTTGTTATTATTCTGAACTTTCAAAATAAAGAGTATATTTATGTTCCTGTAACATTATTTTTAAATGACTGCTTAAAATATCAAATGGAAGACATATTTTTATTCATTTTCATGCCATCTACTTCACCCGCCAATTTTCTTCTGCAAAGTTTATTAGGGAATGAGTTCATTTCAGCAGTTCCTCCATATTGTTTTTATTCATTTTTTGAGAAATACAAATTTCAAGCAAGTAATTTAAAAATAAACTTAGTCTTAGATTGGGTTTTCTGGAAAGGCATTGGTGGAATTAAAACAGGAGATGGGGATGAGGCACCATGATCAAATAATTTTGTCTCCCTAGGGAACAGTGCTTGTTATCATTGTTGGTTTTTATTGTTTTATTTTTTACAATCAGGGGAAGGAATGGGGAGAGAATGGGAAAAGGAAAGAAGAGTCTGAATGATAAATGTTATAACAGATCAGGCTCAGCCAGCCACAGCCACGAGTCAAAATCAGGCCCGTGCCTGCTTTTGTGTGGACCCTGACCTAAAAAAATAGTTTTTTATACTTTTAAATTCAAAAGAGAATCCAAAAAAGAAGAATTTATTGCAATATCTGAAAACTGTATGAAATCCACATGGCATTGTCCATGAAGACAGTGTTGGTGGGACACACCGTGCTCCGTCACTTGATTACCATCTGGAATCCTGTCACCTTCAGACAGAGCGGAGTGGCTGCAGTGGGACCGTATGGCCAGGAAGGCCTCAAATACTCACTAGCTGGCCCCTTCTTAACACTGGACATGGATCAGGATTTGCTCATGTGTTGTTCAGCTTCAGAACATAAGAACTCCCAGACATAGGACAGGAGCGCCTACCCCTGCACTTACCAGGTCTGCTTCTGGGCCGAGCCCTGCATTTATGTTTGTAGAAACTGAGGTTAGTAAACCGCAAAGTGTCTGTTTTCACACTCTGGTGGGAAGGCAGACACTCAGAAGCTCTCTGACACAAAAAGACATATCTTAAAAGAGTCATGTTAAAAGTAGAGGGTCCTGTGATTTAGCATTATTTCTTTCTAGTCAAAGAGAGGGCATCTTTGAGAATGTAACATTTGAGTTAAAGAAAGTCCATGCAGACCTTGCAGGCAGAGGCAAGAGCAGGAACAGGCGGGAGTGAACTGGGTGCAAGTGTGTTCAAGGTGTGCAAAGAAGGTCCATGTGGCTGACGCACAGTGACGACCCAGGACAGGCAGAGGCTTGATCAGGTGACATTCTGTAGATCAAAAAGCAAAGACATTGAGACTATAATAGGGAGCCTTGGAAGAGTTTGAAAGAGTGACATAATTGGATGTACTTTTCAAAGGACTCTCTGATCTCCTTCTGAAGAGTAGACAGGGCCACAATAGTGTGAGTGCCTAGAGGATGGAAAGGAGAGAGCAGGGGTTTTGACCATTGAAGGGAAGGATCTGGTAGAGAGAAGGCATTTGAAAGCTCAGGAAATAGGCAATGCCTGCTGGTGTGAGAACTCTAAGAAGAGGAAAGGGCCTCCTGGAGATAGGAGGTGGGAAGGCTTGTCTTTGCTGCAAGAGGGAAGGAGAGAAGGATTGCCGGTGTACACCTTTGAAACTGAAGTCCGTCCCTCTGTCTTTATTCCATGCTACTTCTGAAAATCCCTTTGGCTTCTTTCTAATTAAATCAAAGTTCTGAGGAGGTCAGTGAGCAGCTGTATTATTTTCCATTAAGTCTTCTCGTAGGGCGTCTTAATCTTAATCAAGCTACATTGTATTCCTTCCCCCCTTTTTACCCTTTTCCTTAATTCTCCATTACACTGGTTCCTGTTTTAGGCATTGGGACAGCCCATGCACATTGTGGAGCTCTGTGCAAATATTGTCAACCACGTGGTGACTCTTCCATCCTTCCTACTCTCTTCCTCCACTTACTCTGTCCCTCGTCTTCTTACTTTCTTGACTGGTCTGCTCAGGCTTCACCTTCTTATTCTCTTTCCTTGTCCTCATTTCCTCTGGGATTACACCTGCTGCCTTCCCCCGCCCCAACCCCGTGTGCTGACAGCTCCAGCTGTGAAGCAGCAGGAGAAAATCAAGTACATGTTACAGATAAACACCGATATATGTGCATATACACTGCCTATGTCCTGTATGCATTTGTTGAGTTCTGAGTGGAATTTTTCTGATCTCCATTTTATTAAAAGCCTCTTTCATATTTTGGGTTTCCTCCCAATCAATGCAAAGGATTCTGAATTCCTCGTGCCCATTTTAATTAGGTAGCAAAAAATTGTTTATCTTTTTCAATTGTATGTTTATATCATTTGTGTTTTATGTTTGTCATTAACCATGATATAATGGTCCACTGGGGAAGAAAGAAAGTTAACATGATGCTGACTTTAAAGTCACAGAGAAAAAGTTTTCCAAATCTACTAAATTTGCCAGATGGAACTCTTTGAAGTGATGAAAGTTAGAGTTAGGGTTGCTTCACTATTGGGATTATTATAATCCCTGTTTGTCTCTGAAATTTCCACTAAGAACACGTACTTCCCCTACACTCTCCTCTACACTCTTCCCTACACTTTGTCTCCACTCGGGCCACCCCAGTCCATAAACCATCTATATCCTTATGGTGAACTCTGCTCAGATAACCTCTCAAAACACACTTCAGTCCAATACCTATAGACACAAGGTGGGAGGGAGGTTGCCCGACATCACCAGTAAGGAACACATTATTTTGGTTGGAATTTTTCCAGAAATTTGGAAATTCAGATCATGAATTCCCCAAATTATGGGGAAATTTCTTTTGTTTTGAGATTTGATTATTAAAGTAATTTGAGGAAATTACTTCTTTTCATAGACGTGGAATCCAAGTGAATAGTAACTGTTTATGCAGAAGATCTGTAAGTAGCAACTTTTGAAGAACACAAGAAATCTGGTTGAATGGCCACAAGGTTAGATGTCTTTTTCACATGGCCAAGCAGCATTTAAAGAAAATGAAAATAAATAGAGTTTTGCCAATTGAAAATAGCTAACCTTTGTTATTTTTTTAGTCCCACTGATTTCCAATCAAATTGATTTCCAAGTATCACTGTTAACCCAATGTACCAAAGCCCATTCCATCAAGGTGGATTAAAGTTATTCACTTGTTTTTGTGTGACCCTGACTTCATCAGAATGAGCCCTGTGCCCTATTCAATTAATATCCTCATTGCCATCCTCAGAAGTGAAGAGTTAAACTCACTGGGGAGCAGTCATGGTAATGTCCTGAGAGATATCCATCGGGGCCCAGCTGTTTGTTTGATTCTAAGTGCTAAATGCGTTAATATACATAGACTATCATTTACATAGCAAGTGGCTATGCGAGATGAATTATTTATTGTGTGACAACTACCTAATACCTGGTGTACTATCAAATGCAAAGCCATTTCTCATTTGACCTGTATGTAAATTTGTGTTATAGAATTCATTACCTTTATATATGAGTCACATTGAAGTTATATGCAGCCATCTCTCAGAGAAGCTGCAGGTTACCTCTGTTTTGATTTTATTGCCACTCTCCTTGTATGGCAAAGAAGCCCGCTCTTGGAATGGAAGAATTTCAGGGACCTCAGCCAGGCGGCACGTGAAAAGCCTCTCCTTTGATGCAGAGAGTAAGGTGAGAGAGAATGACAAGCCCAAATTTAATTAAAATGTTATGAGAGCTGGAAACCAGCACATGAGACAAAGTAAAGGGGAGCAGAGTTTGCACCTCCTGAAGTGTGTGTGCTGCCAGGGATCACCGAGGTAATAAAATTCAAGCTGCTATCCCCAGGCAGTGGGTGACCCTATCCTCTGCAGAGAGCCGTGTGTTTACATTCACAGAGAACTGGGAGGAAGTCTTCTTGAATAAGAAATTGCTTTATTTCCAATTTATTCTTTAGTCTCTGGAATGTAATTTAATTCATCTTTACAGTTTTCATGTGGCTTTTCATACTATTCATCTCTGGATTATCATTGCAACCTCTAATAATATGGTTCATGAGGGAGGTTGGTGCCTCTGAACATAATAGCGCTAAGACTAGTTCCCTGACAGGGCAGATAGCAAGCTAATTATCCAACTTGTTGGGGAACCAGAGCTGTAGGGACTGGAAATTTCTGGTATTGAAATGAGTGATGGGGAGCCTTTAGAGGCCTGAAACTTTAGATATCCTCCCCATTAGATTCTTAGTCAGACTCTCGGGGCTCTGCCAAATTGGATGGCCTCAAGATTTGCTTTGCTGGTGAGATTTTGTGTTACTTCCCAATTCCAGCTGGACTGCAAATACTGCAAGAAAATCCTTTCTGATTATTGGTATTTTGGTCGTTCTATTTCCCATCTCACCTGGAAACAAGCAGTGCAGAGACTGAGAAAATGAAAGAACAATGGGGAAGGTAATAGAATTGCACCGAACCCTTGAGGAGATTTGCTTTGAATTCCACACGAAGGTTGACGCACCCACAGATTTTGCCTAAGTCAATCCGGGTGTGCCTGACCTTCCAAGTGTGATTTTAGAGCGGCTCTTCCCTGAGGAAAGGTGTTTTGATATGAGACCCTCCATGGGATACCTAGAAGGTTACAAAGCCCCATTTGCCTCTCTCACTCCATACCTGTGCACCTGAACTAGAAATATTTTCTTGGGTAAATGAAAAATTTGGAATTGAGGATTCCTATTAGAATCTAATCCCTTATTGAGCAGACAGGCAGTATCTGTGCCATCTGGGGCATCCTTACAGGCGTCCAACCCCAGACATATTAAATCAGAATCTGAATTGTAACAAGATCCCCAGTTTCTTTCTAAGCACGTTAAAGTTTACTACTTTCTGATCTGGCTCACTGACCTCCACCATTTGCACTTTTTCCTAGGTGCACCCTTTCTTCAAATGACTTAGATGAGGCTTATCCAAGGGAGGGCGTTCCAGGCTGAGACGGATGCTGAGGACTCTCCAGCTCTCCCTGTCTCCTCCTGCGGTGGGCTGTGGTTACACCAGGGCGCTGCACGACACAGTAGGAAGACACCGAGCCAGCCCCTCCATTACAGTGTGCAGTAAGACGCGGGGGCTGTGAGAGGTTAGATAGTTCACGCTGGGTCAAAGAGCTTGTTAGCGCTAATGCTGGTCTATAAGTCAGGTTTTTGGGCCCTGGCTCCTGTTCTCTCTTCATACTACTTGGTTCTGACACCCGGGATTTGCAATAAGCCTGTGAACAGAAAAATAAGCTGTGTCTGGGACTGAAGTTATTATCCAGGCTTTGCCACTCCCTGGACTGTGAAAGGCATTTAAACACCTGTCCTTGTTTAAGAGTGAATTAGTGCATTATGTGTTTATAGCTTTGGTAATTGCACCCTATGCATACTACCATATTTATAGAACAAATCTGAGGTTGAACGCACACTTATAGTTTTGATTATAAATGTTTACCTAAAAGATGGCTCTGATTCAATGGTACGAAATCAATTCCAGGCCACCAGCGAAAGTGCATGAAAGCTTTTACCTTCTAGGCCTGAGAGATGGAAGACCTTGATGATGATGTCATGGACTGAATTTCATGTCCCTGCAAAATTCGTATGTTGAAGCTCCAGCTCTCAATGTGATGGTATTTGGAGATGGGGACTTTGGGAGGTGGTTTGGGATGGATGAGGTCATGAGGGTGGTGTTCTTCTGATAAGACTAGTGCCCCTCTGAGAAGAGGTGCCAGAGAGCTTGCTCTCTCTTCCTGCACATGCAAAGATCACGTGCACTCAACAAACAAGATGGCAACACCCACAATCCGTGAGAAGAGGCCTCAAACTGGGACCTGCCTTGCTGGCACCTTGACCTTAGACTTCCCAGCTGCCAGACTCTGAGAAATGAAATTATTGTTGAAGCCATGCAGTCTATGTTATTTTGTTATCACAGCCTGAGCAGAGTAACACAGAGGCCATGTCTTCCACACCTGTTTCTAAATGAAATCTGAATAGTAATGACAGTTCTCATTTATGGAGTGCCTATTGTATGCCAGGCATTGCCAAGCCCTGTGCTAAACATTTCATACATGTTACATATTTCAATATACCAACATCTTAAGACAAATTTTCCTCTGGTTTTACAGACTAGTTTCTTGAGCAGAGAGAACACATCGCAGGCTTTCTTAGTGTCTCCAGATTCCAGCATGGCATTTGGCACAAAATAGGTGCTCAAATGCTGCTACAATGCTGAGGGTTATGAGATTGTCCAAGGTTATGCATTTCCTAAATTTCAGATCTAGAACTATCTTTACAAAGCTCATTGTAGTAGATTGCAAGAAATGGCTGCAGGTCCCCCTATTGCTTTATGTGTAACCCTTTAAAGTGACTTTTCCTGTTAATCCCGTCTGGAAGTAGAGAATATCTTCCCACTCTTTTGAATTCAGGTTGACCTTCAGACCTGCTTTGACCAATAGAATGTGGTGGAAGTGACACTGTGAGAGTTTTCAGCCCAGTTCTGGCACTGCCATGTAAAGAAGTCTGGGCCAGCCTCTGTGAGGGTGACACTTGTAGATGTTAGCAACAAGCATCAAACAACAGACATGCAAATGAGAACCCCTGGAACCATCCAGCCTTGTGCTGAGCGTCACCATGAGCGAGCTCAAGTGAGACCAGCAGAACATCTGTCCACATGAGCTCAGCCCGAACTGGTGACCCACACAATCAGGAGGTAATACATGATTATTGTTTCAGCCACTATTCTATTCCTAATCCTTCTAATTCTGTCCTAATCCTTCTACCACCTAGTTGATGATGATGGTGGTGGTGGTGGTGATTGAAAGGATGATAATATTATATGACATTGTTGAAAGATTATAATGTGCAAAGCAATACTCTAATAACTTTATATGCACTAGAGCATTTAATCTGTGCAACCATCCTAAGAGGTGGTATTATTTTATCTCCATGTCATTGAGAAAATTACATTGAGGAAATTAAATAACTTTCCATGGTCACAGAGCTAGTCCTGAAGTCCAGAATAAACATTCTTTACCTTTTAGCTATAGTGTATAAAGGAAAGGAGCCATGGTGCAGTGTGTTATGTACAGGAGATAAATTGTAGGGAGAGACTTATGGAGGTGATGAATTAGAGGCAAGCAAAATAATGCACCCCCAGTTGTCCATAACCTAATCCCTGAAACCTGTGACTATGTTAGTGTATGTGGCAAAGGAAAATTCAGGTTGTGGACAAAATTGTGATTATTATATTAGTTTCCTTTGGCTGATATAAGAATTTACCACAAATTTGATAGCTTAAAACAATAGAAATGTACTGTTTCACAGTTGAGAGGCCAGAACTCTGTTATTAGTTCATTGGGCTGAAACTAAGATGTCAGCAGTCTCAGAGAACCTGTTCTTTGTCTTTTTGAGTGTTTGCTGGCTTCAGTATTCTTGAGTTTGTGCTCACGTCACTTTAGTCCCTGACTCCATGGTCACACTGTCTTCTCTGCTGTGCATGTAACCTCCTTCTGCTTACCATTTATAGGGGCGATTCTGATCACATTTAAGGCTTACCCTGATGAAACAGGATAATTTCTCCATTTTAAGATCCTTAATTGAATCACAGCTGCAAAGTCCTTTTTATGCCATATAAGGTGCCATGTAAGGTAACACTGAGAGAGGGAAAGTATCCTGAATTATGCAGATGGGCCCAGTGGAATCACAAGGGTCCTTAGAAATCAAAAAAGAAACAGTGGTGCCTGTGGCTCAAGGAGTAGGGTGACCCCATATACCGGGGGTGGTGGGTTCAAACCTTGCCCCAACCAAAAACTGCAAAAAAAATCAAAACAGAAAGAAGAAAGTTTGGGAAGACGTGACTATAGAAGAAAGGCGCAGAGAAATGCAATGTTCCTGGTATTAGAAAGAAAGAAACTAAGAGCCAACAAATGTGAGCAGCATCCAGACAGAAAGGGCAATGGCAGGGATTCCCCAAGAGCCTCCAGAAAGAGAAGGAACCCTGTGGACACCCGGGTTTTAGCTCAGGGAGACTGTGTTGGACTTCTAACCCACCAAACTGTAAGATGGCAAATTTGTGTTAGGTCACTATATTTGTCAGGAGGAGGAAGTCAAATGCTGTATTTAAAAGCTAAATTTTGTTGAACATTTAATATCAGATATTATACTAAGTTCTGTACACATACAGGGCAACACCTTGTATACATAATTTCATATAGTTTTCAGAGAAGCAATTAAACAACACATCTTTCAAGTAAATCTCCACTTAGTATCTATGAATACTCAATCTTACCAGCCGAAAGATAAACAGCTCCATAGTGGAGCCAGGATCGCACGCAGATGAGCTGACCTCTGACCTCTGAGCCATCATCCTTCTGTACACCCCATCAGTCCCCAGAGTGACTGCGTGGGTGCGTGAGTGTGCACGTGGGCTTTACGGTATGTATTGGAAGTACTCACCCGAACGTGTTTGTCAACCAAGGGTCAGGAGAAGCTGGAATGACATACTCCTGTCACGGCAAAGTTAGAAGCTAGAAATAGGATTCTTGAAATACATTCTGCAAGTTTCTTATAGTGTTCGAGTTAAAGATACGCTAACATTATTTCTGTATTTTTGCCAATGGCACTGAGAAAAAAATTGAATAAAAAAAGAAAAAAAAACCAGCTAGATATGGAAGAAAGGAGGTTTATTGTTAAATTTTTTCATTAAGTCAAATGAACTTTTGCTTCTCCAGAAACCTTATAAGTATTCTTTAGAGACAAATTTGGGCAGCTAGAGGTTTTTTGTTTCTAATTTCTGCTTGTCTGATGTCCATCAAATGCCAATATGCCTGCAGAAATAAGCTTTAGTATATTAATTTAATTTCCAGTGAAGTGCCATGGATTTGCCATTTTAGTTATGAATCTGCCTGCTTTGTTTTATTTATTGTCTGAGTTTTGTCCTGTCACTTTTAATTACAAAGTTGTATTTGGGTCCTCTTTTCCTTTGATAGAAGCTTTTCAGACTCAGTCTCTGGTCTCATTTTTCTGAGCTCTGGCTTCAACAGTAGGAATCCCTGAGGCCTGATGTTGGTTGGACAGTGACTCCAATTATTTTCTGTGCAAATTGCTTGAACCTTCAGCTTTGATTCTCCCTTTTACAAACTGAGGATATAATCAACTCTTCTCTTATCTCGCAAGACTCCTAATGGAATATTAAAGAGCTTTGAATATGAAAAACACTATACCTACCTGTGAAGACGGGTTATGCACTCACCATTTTCCATCTAATTTCTAGATAATGTCAGATGCACTAACCCCAGGGAAGCCAGTTAAGACACAGCAATCCTTGGCCAAGTCTGTGGTTTTTGCTGTTTCCGAGGTGCCCTGAAGCAGACAGTAGGCAACAAGCCCTTCCCTCCCACGGTACCATTTATAGCTGTTTGCAAGTGAGTTTGAAGCAGAGGTGCTGAGCCTCTGTTAAACTTTTCCCTCTACTTAATCTACTTGAAAAGAACCTTCTGCATACATTTGTATACATCGCCACCGCAGAGGAGCTCTGCGAAAGGCTCTCCTGTTCTCTGGCCCTTTTGGAGAAAGGAAAAGCAGGGAGTTTTCGGTGCAGGTTTAAACTGCTGTTATAATTACAGCACTTGAGACACCCTCAAACTGAGCATGGTTTTTCTTCCTCTTGCTTTAGATCAGGGCATCATCAGACTCCACAGGTCCCCTCCCAACACAGTTGGCCTGATCAATTCATGGCCAGGTGACAGCAAAGCATTTCAGGGACCGTTTCCTCTCTGTCTCCCAGAACAGAGACTGAGTAGGAATGAGTGAGCACTTATTTATTCCCCTAGCTTCTGAATCCCATTCCAAATCGACCTGCTGGGATTGCCCGCAAGTGGCTTCTATTTCTGTGATTTTTGCCTTCATCTATTCCACCTACTCCTGAAACCTCTTCTTTTCATTTTCAGGAGCGTAAATTTCAGGAATACTTATCTTAAATTACTAAATAGCTATGACTATGACATGGACTCAGTGGCCCTTGGAGTGAGAAAGAACCTCAGTTTCTCCAGGAGAGAATTGAGGTCCAGAACTCTTCAATAATGCATTCATAGTCACATGTCCAATTAGAGACCAGGTTGGAGCAGAGCTGTGTCCCCTGGCTTCCATCTGGGGGTTCCGTCCATCATGTGCCCAGTAACAGCCACTGCACCTCAAGCCTGCATGGAACACAGCCACAGACTCTGCCTTTAGGGATGTGAGGGTCAACACTTTCCTTCACCCTCTGCCTCTCACAAGTGCAAATCAGAAGCGTTTCTATACTTCCCCTTTGGCTGTGGGTGGTCCTGGGGTCTCTTGAGAAAGACTGAAGGAGCTGGCCTGAGGTTTCTTAGAAAAATACTTAAGTCTGAGTTGTTCACTTTCCATTGTAACCCAATTTTCCCACACTGGGGAAGCCTGAGGTAAAACAGGGTCATGGTAACATTTATAAAACCAAGACTTTCTGACTCTGGCCTGCCCCACATTTGGGAATGCCTGCCCCCTCAAATGCTTTTCAAGTTATTTCAAGATTCACAGAAGTTGTTTTCCAGGAGCTCTGAGAACTAGTTTTTAGGTTTCATCATGTGTAAGTATCAGTGATTATCACAACCTTCTGGGAGCTTTCCAAAAATCAGACTTTATAACCCCCCCCCCCCCGAAAATTTGAATTAGCAGGTTTGGGTTTGGGTCCAAGAATATGTGTGTCTTTATCTCCTCTCATCAGTCCCAGGAGCAGCCCAGTCTATGAAGCCCTCTTCTATTTCCACAGGCCATCATTTCAATATATATTCAGAGCTCACTATATCCTAAGCACTGCTTTAGGCCCTGGGTATAAGCAATGAAGAAAACATTTCAACGTGGTTGTAACTTTCCCATCTTAAATTTGACTTTCAATATGACAGCTGGGACTGGGTGCAGTGGCTCATGCCTGTAATCCCAGCACTCTGGGAGGCCAAGGCAGGAGGATCCCTTGAGCTCAGGAGTTCAAGAACATCCTGAACAACAGTGAGACCCCATCTCTACCAAATATAAAGAAAAAATAGTTGCTACTCAGGAGACTAAGGTAGGAGGATGACTTGAGCTCGGGAGTTTGAGGTCGCTGTGAGCCATGATGACACCATGATACTCAAGTGTGGACAACAGATTGAGACTTTGTCTCAAAATAACAACAACAACAACAACAACAACAACAACAACAATATGGCAGCCAGAGTGATGCATCTAGAGCATGTATCAGACCCTACTTTCTATGGATGGAAATTCTCTGGGGACGTCCCATGCAAAGCTAGTGTTTGCTCATTCACCTGCTCCTGTGCTGCGGCCCTGCTCTCTCCTGCCCTGTCCAGGAATCTCGGACCCCTGCTGACCCTGAAGCACAGCAGGTCCCTTGTCACAGCAGACCTCTTGGCCTTGTGCTCCCTCTGTTTAGGGCGTCCTTCTACAAAGTATTCACACAGCTTTTTTCCTCCCATTTCCTCCATTATCTACACAAATGTCATATGATTAAAAAAGGAAACTTTCCTTTTATAAATAAATCAGCCCTGCTCTTACCCTCCCATTCATTTTCCTTTTTTCCATTGTATTCACCACATTGAATCATTTGTTCACTTCTGTTTCCCTCAGTGGAATGGAAGCTCCAGGAGGTCATAACAGTGACTCACTGCCGAAATCTCAAGGGTACCAGGGTTCCAAGGTATCAGCTGCTTCCCAGCTTCTTCCAAGGAAGAAGGCCCCGGGGCACTAACCGGCAAGGCTGGCGCTGCCCCCACTGTTCTCACACAGCTCTGTGCTAGGCCTGAAGTATTGCTGCTTCAGCTCTTTGCTGCCCGGCAGGCATCAGAGAAATCTCTCTTTTAGGTTTCAGCATGTCACTCATTGGAGATTTTTAAGAATAAACTTAGGTAGGTATCCAGAAGGCAGTCAGAGTAAATGGTACATCCTAGTGGGGGAAATGAATGCATGCACTTCAAGTATGCTTACGTTCTAAACCCTCGCGGGAACACAGCTTCGATTCCAGCAGACATAGGGGTCACGTTGGAGAAACATAGAACTCTAAAGTGATTATTATTATTTTTTTTTAACAGTAGTACGTAGTTCTTGCCATCATGGAAAAATCTGAGTTTTGCCTCTCAGAAGTTTGGTTTCAGTTCCCACTAGGAAGAGACAGAAAGTTCTGCGGGGAGAGGACAGAGGGAAACCTCTGTCTCGTGAAGGAAAGAATTTAAGTCAACAACAGCCTGCTCCATCAGTGCATTTATTACCAAACAGGTATGATGGTGGCATGCAGGG
Organism: Perodicticus potto; assembly: GCA_963574655.1. Classification (NCBI taxonomy): domain Eukaryota; kingdom Metazoa; phylum Chordata; class Mammalia; order Primates; family Lorisidae; genus Perodicticus; species Perodicticus potto. Next base: position 7,736 of record CAUYRH010130161.1, on the reverse strand, counting down.
CACACGCTGGGATGCTTCTCATTCTGGACACGAGAATCGTGCTCTCAATCACCCAGGCAGGTTCACCCAGAGGTAGAATTTTTAATTCACAAGACGTCCGGGGTCCTTCAGTGAGAACTTTCTGGACAGGAAACATTAAGCTGCACAGTAGGCCTGCTCTGCCTGCCTGTTCACAGAAACAGTATCACAGCACGGCGTCCTCAGGCAGGCCCAGGGAACAAGCCGAGGAAGTCCGTCAGCCTGGATGTGGGGTCGTCTGTTCCCTGGTCTCATGTTCCTTGCCGTTCTCATCTCAAGGACCCTGCCTGACCCACTGAGGTTGGTTTCTGGCTTCACAACCCTTATGGTTAATCCTGGATAAGTCTAGAGCTTTCCAGCTAGCCCGGGGAGACCTTCTGTCTGCCCGACTTGCACTGGCTTGTGGAAGTCTCTCTGGTGACCATGTTCCTTCAGATGAAGCAGCTGTTTATTGGGGTCTCTGGAAACTAGCCGGAAGGGAGGGGGTCGTCCCGTCACTCTGATGAGAAGAAGCCTTTCCAGGCCATTGTGTGGATAAGAGTATTGAAGCTCTTGGAAGCAATCGGAGCTCTTGATATTTCTGTTTCATCTCTCCCTCTGAGTATCCCGACGACTTACACTATGACCACTGCTGGCAGAAATGGCAGAGGGGGCTGAGAGAAGCCCACGGGAGAGCCCTCTCCCGCAGTGTGCTGGCCGGCTGCGCTGCGGGACACACGCACTCCCCTCCCGTCTGTGTCCCCTGTCCTGACGCACACAGCACAAGGACGCGCCTAGTGATTACCGGGACTCCCGGGCCTCTCCCCGACCTCACTCTTCACATCCCACTAGGAGCAAATGGTCCTAGTATCTCTTTAATTTGCCCTCTCCTGTCTCTGGTCCTAAGTGCCCTACTTCAGACTTCCATGATTTCCCATCTGAATGATTACAGCAGCCTCCTGTTGGTCCCCTCCAAGGCTCCTCCACCCTGTGAAATCCACACTAAGTGTTCCCACAAGAGAACCCTGAAAGTGCCCCCCCCCAATCAACTGGAATGTCCTTTATCTGTTTTAAAACTTTCTAAGGTTGCCTCAGAATACAACAGAATGTCTCTGATGTTGGGTTTTGGACCTTCTACATTAGAATCACTGTTTAAGACTTACATTCATATATTCTAGAATTTGGAATTTACATTTAACACACACTTTCCAGTTGGGCACTGTGGCTCACACGTGTAATCCTTGCACTGAGAGATTGCTTCACCTCAGACCAGCCTGAGCAAGAGGAAGACCCCATCTTTATTAAATGTAGAAAAAACTAGGCAGGCATTGTGGTAGCCGCCTGTAGTCCCAGCTACTCAGGAGGCCGAGGTAAGAGGATTGGTTAAGTCCAAGAGTTTGAGGTTGCTGTGAGCTATGATGCCACTACTCTCTACCCAGGGTGACATTGTGAGACTCATCTCAAACAAATCATCAAAACCACCCCCAACCCATGCTTCCTAGGTGATTCATTTGCACTCAAAATATTTAAGAACACTGACCCAGCTAAATGATAAAGTCCCTGGTGTTCCCAGTCGTGGGGGGCCAAGGCAGCCCACACAGAAACCATGTCACCCTCCTTTTCCTCCTCTCCTCCTAAAACAAAGACGCAAAGGATCCGGCTAGCCCGACATCCTCAGAAGTTCCCACCGAAAGACCCCACCCAGACAGGCAACCTGTGGTGTGCCCACCTCCACACCCCATATCAAAGTGGTCTCTAACTGCCCCCAGGCACAGACACCACGTCTACACTGCCCAGGCGGGTCACCATAGAGCCGCCCTCATCTCTGGGTGCCGCCGTCTACACCTTTCAACAACACGTATGCCTCGGCTACATCTGCAGCTTTGCCTGTACCAGGTAATGGTGCCCATGCCTCTCTGTGCATAACGAACCATGTGTGACTCTGGGGATACGTGCCCTGCTCAGGAAAGATCCAGTGAGGGTCTGGTGTTTCCGGGTCAGTCAAAGTTCTTAGTCGTTTGTCAGCTTCAACTAGCTAGAACTGGTTGTGGCGAAATACAGCACTCAACTTTATTATATCCTAGGCTAAGCTGTGGTAAAATAAAATTTTCATTTTATCCAAAGTAAATAATAAAGGCAAACATTTTTCTCTCTGGAGCTGCACTTCCAATGCAGCAGCTACAAGCCACGGGTGCTCGTGAAAGGGGGCTGGTCTGATCAGAAGTGTGCTGCTCACGTATTGGATTTCTGAGAAAGCAGCATGAAAAAAAGGATGTCAAATAGCTTCACATATTCACTGTACATGCCAATATGAGAATAGTTTGAGTAGATTGGCTTAAATAAAAATATTAGCGTTCATTTCTTTTTATTTCACAAGAAAGCCTACTTTTAAAATTAATTTCACCTGTAACTTTTTACTTTCTGACTAAAAATTTAAAATTGTATTTGTGGCTCATGTTACTTTTGTATCTGACAATACTACTGTGGTGTATATGAGTTGAACTTACCCTATGTATGCCCAGCAATTCCACACCTGGGTATGCATGGGAAATGACGTCTGGCATAGGCCTACGTATGTTCAGCAAAAGCCATGTCCTAGAGCCTTCACAGCAGCACGGTGGTGAATGGTAGTAAACCGGGTCTGCAGCTTTCACTGTGTCTCCTCCTGTCTTTGTTATTTACAACAGTCAAGGTTATGCAGTGTTTCCTCGTTGAATGAATGAATGAACCAATGAGCAGCTGTTGGAAGCCTATCTCTGTGGATTGCGGGAGAGAAACAGACTTTAAGGATGGAGGGATTTTTGTACACGAAAGTTGTTTATTCTATTGGTGAGGAAAAAGTATTACTGAAAACATGAATATTACCTTCCTGTCATGGCAGACAGCACAATAAACAGACTCCTTACTCTAAATGTCCCTTTACGTCAATTTTTCTCCAAATTATTTCTTAATATAAGAACATCCCTGCACATATCCCTGCATGACCTACTGGTAGGGACTTATGCATGGTGAATTCTAAGGCTGGACTTTCCGGAGTAAAAGGGAATACATAGTTTGGGTGCTACCTGTTTCTAAAAGAGGTGTACACCTCAGAGGAGCAGCAGTGTCTACGGCGCACTGCGCCTCAGAGGAGCAGCAGCATCTACGACGCACTGCGCCTCACATGTGCAGAGGCATCTACTCTACGGCTCACTACAACTCACATGCGCATTGGCATCTACAGGGCATTACACCTCACAGGTGCTGTGGCAAAGACAGCTCAGTACACCTCATGCGTACAGCAGTGTCTACAGGGCACTACACCTCACAGGTGCATCGGCGATCACAGTGCACTGCATCTCACGCATGTAGTGATGATGACGGTGCACTGCACCTCACAGGTGCAGCGGTGTCTATAGGGCACTGCACCTCACATGTGCAGCAGAGTCTACAGGACACTACACCTCATGCATGCAGCACAGTCTACAGCGCACTACACCTCATAGTGCAGTGGAGTCTGCTGTGCACTACATGTCATGCATGCAGCGGCGTCTACAGGGCACTACACATCACTCGTGCAGCAGGATCTATAACACACTACACCTCACAGGTGCAGCAGCATTGTCAGAGCATGACACCTAACATGAGTTTAAGTGGAAAAATATAAGAGTGATTGCAGCCAAGTACACCGGTATTGTGAGGGTGAACGCTGTGTCTGTTACTTCTCTGGCAGATATTTTCTCAGGTTTTTACAATCCTGAGTTCTAATTGATCATATTCCCTTGTTTGTCCATCCAGTTCACTCAGGAATCACTTGGGGCTTGAAGGAACATATTCACAATGGCAAAGGAGCTGGGGAAATGTAAAGAGAACAAATTCACGTTTCCTTTTGGTCTGTTGGGTTCCTCAATGGTTTGTGAAAACAGAAATCTACAGGGGTGAGTGGGAGGGTCTGGCAAGGAAAAGAAAACAGGTAGTGGAAAAGATTTCAAGCCTTATTGAAAAACTATGAGTTAATGATTTTTCAGTGCTGGACAGGAACCCTCATTTCCTAGGCCTAAGTGAGCTCAGAAATCAGTCTCATCACAGACCCCCATCTCTAGGCACAAACCAGCCCTTTCCAGGCCACATTCTCTGGGCTCAAAGCAAGGCCACAAAGAAAGCAGCCTGATGGGCATCTCATCTGGGGGCTCATCTGGAGTAGGGAGCACAAACTCTACTGCCTCGCCTGGGACAAGGACTGCAAGGACCACATTGCTTTCTGCCTGCAGGCGCCGTCCAATTACGACGTGTTCCAGACTCACATTCCCAAACCACCCCTCCCCGCCCACAGGATAGGGAAAGCAGTGTATAAACCCCAAGCAGAAGGCCCACATGGTCTGCCCACTTGAGTCTCCTGCCCCTCATTGCTGGAGGTTCTGTTCCCCTCTTTCTCTTATCCATCTCGTTTACCTTTTAATAAACTCTGTCCTTTAGGTTACTTGTATGTTGCATGGTTTCATTCTTTGAACCCTGAGAACAAGGACCTGACACAGAGAAGTTCCGGCTACATAAGGACATCAGTCATACTGGATTAGGGCCTGATGACATGACACGAATTATTTCTTAATGACTTTTTAAAAGACACTATCCACAAGGTTAGTCAAATTCAGAGTATGAATTATGGGGGACATAATACAGTCCACAGGCTCAGCGCCTGTGGCTCAGCAGGCTAAGGCACCAGCCACGTACACCTGAGCTGGTGGGTTCAAATCCAGCCCGGGCCCGCCAAACAACAATGACAGCTACAACCAAAAAATGGCCGGGCGTTATGGTGGGCACCTGTAGTCCCAGCTACTTGGGAGGCGGAGGCAGGAGACTCACTTGAGCCCAGGAATTGGAGGTTGCTGTGAGCTGTGATGCCATGGCAGCCTATCTAGGGTGACAGCTTGAGGCTCTGTCTCAAAAAAAAAAAAAAAATACAGTCCACAGAAGAGGAGAAATAAATCATACATAAAAATAAGTAAAGATACATGAAAGAAAGTTGTGATGTAATACATAAGAAATTATTGCATCATTATATAGAAAATAAAGGGTAAATAAATAAGTCAACAAAGACATAAAATAAATCAATGTACTCAGATAAAAAAAAAGTGCAAATATTTATAAAAAAGATACACACACACACACACCCTGGAGTACTATTCAGCCATAAAAAATATGGAGTCTTTACCTCTTTTGTACTAACCTAGATGATGTTGAAGAACATTCTCCTTAGTAGAGTGCCATAAGAATGTAAAAGCAAGTATTCAATGTACTCAATACTAATATGAAACCAATAAGTAACAACTATACCCCCACATGAGAGAAAAAAATTCAACTGAGGGAAGAGGGAAGGAAGAAAAAGGGAGAAGAGGAAGAAGAGAGAAGGGGGGGAGGAGGGAAGGAGCTTGGTGTGCTCTTACCTAATATGCATAGTGTGGGGTCTACAGCACACCCCCTGGGTGAAGGGCTCATCTACAACTTGAACTTTACCTAACAAACACAAACAATGTGTGTTTCTAGGCATTTCTACTCTCATATTAACCTGAAATAAAAAAGAAAAAGAAATTATAAAAAGATAACTAGAAGAATACATAAAAGATTTACATAGGGGGAAAAAAAAGACAGATGAGGGACAATGACATAAAAATGAATAAAGAAAAGGAAAAAAATAGGAAAGCACTTTTCCACACACTAGCGGATTTCATTTCTTTTTTGTTTTGGGAAATGACCTCTCATTTTGTAAGGTTGAATAGTGAAGCACATAATTTCTATGACTGAAGACTTTACTGGTTTGAAATATTAATATTATAAGAAGGCAGTGCTGATATTGAAAAATGTCATAGAAATAGAGACAGGAATATTTTCTTATATGACAGTACTGATCTTTGTCATAAGAGAAGTGTATCAGCACATTTTATAAAGCTTCAGGGGGCTTTAAAAAGCAAAGAAATTGAGATTGAGTTAGCTGGAATCCTACAGCAGATTTAACAGGAGATACCATTCTGCTACAACTCTCACCAAGGGAGTTCAGTTTCAACAGTGCTAATCTTTCCATAGTAGTGGAAGTTTAAATTTTGTGCCCCTGAGGAAAAATTTCCAAAGTAATTCCCATTGAACTTGCCTCCCAGAAATTTCTGCTTCATGCACTATCCAGGTACCACACGTTCCTCTCCTGGGGCCATGGTACCTCTCTCTGTACTCGGTAAAAACCTACTCATTTGGTATTTCAGATGCTGAGTTCTCTACTCCACTGTGGTTAAATACAGTGTCTTCTGTTTTGTAAAGCTTCTGGCACAAAATTTTTTAAGGTTATTTTGTTTGTTTGTTTGAATGTATTTCTGTCTACCTTATTCTAGTATTGCATATTAATATGATGCTTTTAAATATAACCCTAGTTTGTTTTCTTTCTTTTAGTTACTGTAGTCAAGTTCAAACTTTCCTTCAGCAGGTTCAGTAATTTGAGTTTATAAAGCAAACTGACAATAGATAGGTTTACTGGGAAAGGCAGACAAATGCCTGGGAGCCACACAAGACAGGGGGTGCGAGGAGGGCCGGATGCTGACACTCGGACAGCAACCTCTTCATAGCAGAGACAAACGTGGGTGATTTCACGGTGAAGTAAATGATTTTTAGGAAAGTTGAATGGGTGCACAGAGGAGAAAATAGTGTGTACATGATTCTCTTGGGAAACTGAATGAGACTGGAGAAGGAACAGTGGCCTAAGACAAACAACCATCAGCTCCTGGGCAGGGGAGGAGTGGAACTTCACTATGAACAAAGGTGTCATCTTTGTTGTTTATTTAGTTCCTTTTTTATTAAATCATAGCTGTGTACATTAGTGCATTTGTGGGGTACAATGTGTTGGCTTCATATACAATCTGAAACATTTTCATCAAACTGCTTAACATAGCATTCATCCCACTTTCCTAGTTATTGTATGAAGACATTTGTATTCTGCATTTAGTAAGTTTCATCTGTACCCTTCTAACATGCACCATTGGTGGGAGATGTGATCCCACCAATTACCCTCCATCCACCCCAACCTGCCCCCTCCCCTTCCCTCCCTTGCCCATTTCCCCATATTCTTGTGCTATAATTGGGTTATAGCTTTCATATGAAAGCTATAAATTAGCGTCATATGGGCTGAGTACATTGTATACTTTTTCTCCCATTCTTGAGATACTTTGCTAAGAAGAATATGTTCCAGCTCCATCCATGTAAACATGAAAGATGTAAAGTCTCCATCTTTCTTTAAGCCTGCATAATATTCCATGATATACATGTACCACAATTTATTAATCCATTCGTGGGTCGATGGGCACTTGGGCTTCTTCCACGACTTAGCAATTATGAATTGGGCTGCAATAAACATTCTGGTACAGATATGTTTGTTATAATGTGGTTTTTAGTCTTCTGGGTATATACTTAGAAAAGGAATTATAGGATTGAATGGTGGGTCTATTTTTAGATCGCTAAGTTTTCTCCATACTTCTTTCCAAAAGGAACGTATTAGTTTGCATTCCCACTAGCAATGAAGAAATGTTCCCTTTTCTCCACATCCATGCCAACATCTCTGGTTCGGGGATTTTGTGATGTGGGCTAATCTTACTGGAGTTAGATGATATCTCAAAGTAGTTTTGATTTGTATTTCTCTGATGATTAAGGATGGTGAGCATTTTTTCATGTGTTTGTAGGCCATGCACCTGTCTTCTTTAGAGAAGTTTCTCTTCACGTCC
>CAUYRH010130158.1:0-22148 GCA_963574655.1 Perodicticus potto | reverse complement strand
GCCCACTCCACATGCCATGTTTCCATGCTTCATAAGCCTAGCGAGCTAAGCACACATGAAAATAGCTATTTGGTTCATTCAGAGCTTAGTCTCTCCCACACTAGCCCTCTACCAGCTCACACTCACCCTGGTGATTCTCAGCAACATACCCAGTTCTTAGCTCAGACTATTACCTTTGGAACTTTTGGTACTCTCTAGGCCTCTGCCTAGAGGACAGTATGAAGAGGAAGGACCATATTTTTTCCAGCTCAAGCATGCTCTAGACCAATGGTTCTCAACCTTCCTAATGCCATAGCCCTTTAATACAGGTCCTATGGGTCATGACCCACAGGTTGAGAACTGCTGCTCTAGACAGAAGAGTGACTAGACAGACCTTCTTAAGGTACTCAGTGGAGGCCAAGCTACTGTCAAGAGGGTGATGCCTGTTCCTCACTGGGAAGTGCTGAGAGGATTGAAGAAGGACCCCAGGAGCACTCAAGATCTATATTAGCTCAAATCCTTTAGAAAGCAGAGCCTGAGGCAAGGATTAAGTGCTGGCTTTTATTAAGGACCTGCAAGCCCAGGTTAATGAGAGTGGGGGGGAAAAGGAGAAAGGAGGCAGGGAGGGATGAACCTGCAGGATCATCATGCTGGCCATCTCCTTGCAACAAGCCACAGAGCACAGGAGAAGTGCAGTGGACTGGGCTTCACTCAGGACTCCTCTGGAAATCCTTCCAAGCTTGCACATCTCAACTCATCCTTTTCCAAAGAGAGAGGAGGGTAATTTCATTCTCGTAGTTCCCTCCTGACTCTCATTTACCACTGAATTTCCAGATTGCACTGGCATGCCTCTTTAGCAGTCCCATAGAAAGCCAGATCCCAGGGCTCAAGAAGTGGCATCTTAGCTGAGTCCAGGAAGAAGGCAACTTACTTTAAGTTGGAGCCAAGAGATCCAAATAGATCTGAGAGGCACCTAAGTCTGCATTAACCCAAGAGCCCAGAGATCCACCCCTGAGATCCTGACAGTGTAGGAGAGAGCATGTGGGCCTGGCTGTGGGGTAGCTGCAGGCTTGGGGGCCTGGTTGTTGAAGCTGGAAGCACTATCACTCTCATGCTTTCACCATCATGATCTGTGGAGGCACATAGATACAGAGGAGCTGAACCTGAAAGACACTGAGCCCCATTCACTGCTTCTCAGAGCCTGAAGGAAAAGCAGCTGCAGTCCAGGAAGCCTCCTGAGAAGAATGACATTTCAAAATCTGTGCTTTTCCCAGAAAAGACAGGAAGACAGAACTGAATGCCTTCCTTAAACAACCACTGTGCCCTTTCTGGTGCCATAGGCCTACCTTGCATCATTCTCTCCTTTGAACTTCTTTTTAAAATTGAAAACAATGTTTATACTAGAACTCTTAGCTATTCAGAAGTCAAACATGCCCATTGTAGGAAAATCAAAAACCTCCACTGATGCTGTCATCCAGAAATCATCCCTGCAGACACTTTTGGTGTACATATTTTTAGAACTTCCTCTCTCTCTTTCCTTCTCTCTATGAAAACTCAGATCACATTCTGTGTGCATATACTGAATTTCTTTTCAAGTCATTAAATAAGCTCTTACCATCTCATTTTAATACTATCTTATCTAGGGTACACGCTCACTAATCATTTAGCTTGTTTCCAATTTATTACTGATGTCAACAGTACAACAATGAGCAATGTTGCAGCTGAACCCCTCTTTACTTGTGCCTTAGGATAAATTCCTAACTGGGGACTTGTTGAGTCATTCTTGAGGTTTTGCTCTATGCTGTCAAGAGAACCAGTATGCCAGACCATCTACCCACAGCTTTTGAAAACTTCTTTTGGAATATTGATAATAATCTTCATAAATTGGCTTGGCGCCTGTGGCTCAATGGGCTAAGGCACCAGCCACATACACCTGAACTGGCAGGTTCGAATCCAGTCCGGGCCCGCCAAACAACAACGCTGCAACCAAAAAATGGCTGGGCATTGTGGCGGGTGCCTGTAGTCCTAGCTACTTGTGAAGCGGAGGCAGGAAACTCGCTTGAGCCCAGGAGTTGGAGGTTGTTGTGAACTGTGAAGCCACAGCACTCTACCCCGGGTGACAGCTTGAGGCTCTGTCTTAAAAAAATAATAATAATCTTCATCAATTAAGTTGAATTTATCTCTTTCTATGGATGTAGAAATTGGGGCTCAAAGGAGTGGACTTGCCCTTGTCTGAGGGCTAGTAAACTGTTGGTGAGAAAGCCTGGGAGTAAAATTCTTTAAGCCCACTTTGCCTTGATGTTGACAGCGAGGCTTTGTGGGGTTAAGCTGGAAGCTGGGGATGCCACCCCCTGCCCAGACAGACCTTTCTCAGGGGACAGGACACAGAAGCTACAGAGATGTAGCACCTTACCTGAGATACATCAAATTGGTCTTCATCACTTTGTCCCTGTAGCAGTTCAGGGGCCTTGAAGGGAGCAGCCTCTATATGTGATACTTGGCCTTGGAAAGAAAGGCTCCCAGCGGCAGAAAGCAGAGCTGACCAGGGGCAGATCACGTAGTCAGAGGAATCTGAAACCAAGCCAGTGATGGGGTGTAGAGGTGGGGCTGCCATGCCGAGGGGCAGCCATGGAACTGTGTCCAGCAGAGAGCATGATGCACAGCTCTCCCAGTAGAGGGCGCTAGAGAGACATCGCGGGAGGCAGCCTCTCTCCTTCAGTTTGTGGGACGAGACCACCTGGGGGTGGCGCTCTGCACCAAACGCATGCCCAGGACGTGAGGTCCTTCCGCCCCTTCAAGGCCCGGCCGGGCTATGTGATCATGTCTTGGGTCTACTCAGGTCTACAGCCCTACTGCCCACACCAGCTCCCGGAGAGGTGGTTCACATCCAGGGCCACCCGACCCCATTCCCTCTGTGTGCTTGCCACCCGACCATCGATGCCTATCACCTGGGCGGTGACTGCAGACCACCTCTGGCCTGAGAAACTTCATCTCACTGGCTGCAAACACAGTTCCTCCACCAATTCTGAGCCCGCCGGGAAGGGCACTTCCCTTCAAAGTGTGTACTTGCCCTCAGCCCTAGGGGACCAGTTAAGAATTCTTCCTGTTACCCTCCCCTGTGTACAGCACGGTGTGGGTCTGCCTTGTGATGGAGCACAGCTGGTGCAGCATCTGGTGGGCAGAGTGCAGGGCTGTCCTGGCTGCCTGTCCCCTGCCTCCTGTCCCAGAGATGGCACAGGTGTTGGCAGAGGCCCACAGAGCAGCAGCTGGTCTCCCCTAACCTCTCCCAGATTTCCCTGCCCAGAAAAGCTGCAATACGGAGCAGAAGCAAGGCCTTTCTTCAACTTTGCCACCTGGCGCAGGTCCCAGAGACAGGCCTGCCATCCCAGCACAGCTCCATGGGCGGGTATCATTTGCATACTTGGTCTGATACCTCGGACTATTCACAGACCAAAATATGTTTGTTTGGGAAGCTTCACAGGCTACTCCCCAGGAAGCAACTGCCCCAAACACACCCTCTTACCATTGTGGAAGTCTTCAAGGAGCTGCTCAGCAGCCAGGGACAAGAGGGACCATATTTCCTCCTCAGATAGAGCTTCGCCCCTGACCTGCAGGGCACTGGCCAGCGTCACAGAGGCCAGGTTCATGCCTGCAAAAAAAGAGCCCCTGCGATGTCCAGGAACACATCTGGATAGTTACCTGCCACTCCAGCCCAGCTGGGCATGGTGCAGCCACTTACCATGGTGTGCAGACACCATGTTTTCATCATTTGTGTCCCCAGGGTCAGGGACAGGGACAAGCACACAGAGAAGCAAAAGAAATGTTCACTGGCCAGGCTGGCTGTTTGGTTCTCAGTGAATGAGCAAATAAACTCCCAAATGAAAGGTTAAGTGAATAAATAAATGAATGAACAAATGAGTCATAAGAACGGGGCCTGCGAGCTGGGTGTGCGCCACTATAGCTACCTTTCCGAGGCAACATATTGCCTGCTCTTCTTCTCTGTCTGGAAAAGTTAGCTAACCATTTTTGCCTCCAACATATGCTTCGTGTCTTTTATGTCTGGCTGCCACAAGCAGAGTTGGGTTTGATGCCAGCACCAGCCCTTTCTCCAGCACCTGCCTGGAGAGTGGGCGAGACTCATTGGAAGGAAGCCGGAACCCTGTTGTTGTTTCTGAAAGGGGCCCACTCGCAGAGAAGTGGGAGGTGGGGTGAGGAGGCCTGGTCTCCTCTTCCCTTTCTTCAGAGAAGCCTTTACACCAAAGCTGACATTTAAATGTCTGTCTCCCTGACAAAGCTGCCACCGCTAATCTCCAGAGCCCCAGGTGCTGTGTGGCACAGGAAGAGGCCAGGCAAGCTTTTCCTAATCCATTTACATCCTCACTGATCTTTCTCTAGAGCTCAAGTGAGGCAGATGTGGCATGTTGGGGGCAGGGTGGGGAGCGCGTAGCGACACTCCATCCCCCATCAGCCTGCTAATCCTAGCTCCACGCACCAGCTGCTCCCTACCAGCCTCCTCCAGCCTCAGGAAGAGAGGCAGGTTCCACGCTCTGCCACCCTTCCTTGGGGAGCAGGACCTCCAGGAAGGAAGCTTGGCCTGTGAGCTGTTGTTTATCACAAGGAATCTGTGATTTTCCAGACAGGAAAACCGTCCAAGTAACCAGATAAGAATGATGGATTAGAAGCTGGGGTCAGGGCCCTCTCTTTTGCTTTCCTTTCTTTTCCTTTCTTTTTAATTTTCTTTCTTTTCTTTTCTTTTCCTTTTCTCTTTTTCAATTTTTTTCTCATTTTTACTAAACTGTTTGAAACGTAGGAAAAAGCGTCCCCACTCTGCCATGTTTTTCTAACTCTCTATAACCACAATAAAAGGTTACATTAAAGATAAGAAGGCGGAGGCACTAAGACTATGACAGAAAATCTCTAAATCCTAAAATAAAACATTAAATGGATGGGTTTTTTTCAATTGACTTAACACCAGAAAGAAGACTGCATTAAAAGTCTAGGCTGTGTGGCTGGTTAGCACCATCATTTTAATACAGTAATTCAGTGGAGGGAGAAAACCCTTTCCAACAAAGAGTGCTGGAACCACTATGGGAAAAACGGGAGATTGGCCTAAATGTCACGTCTTATATAAAAATTAGTTCAAATGGATCACAGATTTAATGTAGGACATAAAACTATAAATATTTAGGGGGAAAAGTAGGAGGAAAGATTTAGAACTCATCACAGACAAGAAATCCTCAATAATATAAATAGTTGATTTCTCATCAAAATCCAGGGAGGCCAGATGGCAGCAGGATGACACATTCCAGGGAGGGGAGAGGTACCAACCAAGAATTCTGTCCACAATGAAGCAATTCTTCAAAAATGAAAGAGAAATTAAGACTTATCTATATACATAAAACCTGTGAGAACTTGTCATTCGCAGGCTTTCCCTCCCAGAAATACCAACAGGAGACCTTCAGGCTGAAATGAAAAGACTCAACAGTAATTCAAATCCCTGCGAAGAAATGAGAGAACTAGTAAAGGTAATTACACAGGTAAACGTAAAAGGCAATACAATGTTTTTTGATTGGAACCCTTTTTTTCTCCTACTTGATTCAAAAGAAAAAGGGGCATCTCACATCTAGAAAGCCCCACAACTGATCAGGTTGACCAATCAAACCCTCCTCTTGCCTATTAAACTGAAAAGTTACCTGAGGCTTGATGTTTTCCATTCTTGTTGTTGGAAATTTCAAGACCACCGATTCCAAACCAAATGCAACCCTGTCTCAGATGTCAGGAACAGTAAACTACTCATCCACCTTTCCATTTAAAAAACTGTCATGCTCATTCCAATGCACACACATACTTCCTCTGCAGAAAGAAATGTGTGTGTCCACTTGTCTGCACCAGCTCCCTGTCTGACTGACCCCAGTGTTATCAAACAAAGAGAGTCCGGCTGCCTGTCCTTGTCCAGCCAATGTGCAGAAATGGGCATATTAACTTTATTAGCAAAATGCCAACAATTCCGGACTACAGTGAGAGTAGCCTCTCCAAGACTGTCCTATTCTTCCATTTCCGAAACCACAGTTTTATACATAAAAGTTATAAGCAAGAACCATACTCATCCTTATCTTAAACAGCAGTAAACCATACTAACCCTTATCTTAAACGATAGTAATTAACACTTACCGTCAACAAGAGTAATCACCATAACCCATAAGCCACAATAAACAATAATTGACATAACCCATGATGCAAAACAGCATTTCTAATTCAAAAATTACTCTCCTAAATCACTTGTTCTAAACTACTCAAGATATGCACTTTTTTTTTATTAAATCACAAAGAGGGAGATCACGTAAACATTAATGCATTTACAGGGTACAATGTGCTGATTTCATACCCAATTTGGAATGCTTACATTGTACTGGTTAATATAGCCCTCACCTCATTTTCTTAATTATTGTGTTAAGACATCTCTATGCTTAAAGATATACACTTTTAGGTTAAAGCAGATTGTATCAAACAATAAGAATGAACGACATCCATGAATGCTATGTGAACCAGTTTAATGAAAATATTTCAGATTGTATATGAAACCGGCACATTGTACCCCATGATTGCATTAATGTACACAGCTATGATTTAATAAAAAAAAAAAATGAATGACATGAGGTGAAGGACACAAAGGGCTAAACCGACGAGACCAGCCGTGCTGTCTGGGCTCTAGTCTGACTGCCTCCATCTTTTTTTCAATACCTGCACATGTTCTCACCAGCACATGTATTAATTACACTTGACTCTTATGATCTGCCCACAGTGGTAAGTTTGGTGCCTGGTGAGAGCACAGATGCCTGGCAACCATCCGGGGCTCTGTATTTCCCAGCAGCCTTAGACACACCCCTTTATACCAGCTGCCCTTTGGAGAGGCCCCAATAAGAAGAAATCTATTAGGGGAGACTCCAGGAACTCTACTTCAGCCCACTATCCCTCAGGAACCAACCTGGACAATAAACAATTTACCTTGTTATGTTTGTGTAATATTATGAATATCATTTCTAACAACAATACAAGCAAACAATTCCATAGAATTTATTGTATGCCAGGCCAGGCACTGTTTTGGGGTGTTATACATGTATTAACTCATTGAAGCCTCATGACAGCCTTTCAAAATAAGGCTATGATCTATGCCCATTTCACAGATGAGGAAACGGAGGGACAGCAGACATTCAGTGACTCAGCCAGTGTCGCACAACTTGGACTTGGCCTCATCCTTCTGGTCTCCGAGGCAGTGTACTTCCTCACCATATTATGCTGGGTGTGGGAATGATGTGAAGCACTTTATGGAGCCTGTAATCTCAGGCTGTGAAACAGTTATCAGCCTTTCACCAACACGCCATGATGCCTTTGGGCTTTTCTCCAAGTTTTTCTAAGCAGTCTGGTGGGCAATGTACTGCTGTATCATGGCTTTAAAGTGGGTCATTAACTATATGAAGGATGCAGGGATCCCACCACACAGACATGGCCAGTCTATCAGACAATGAGGATGCTCTGGGAAAGCGTCCAGCCAACGGGCACTCCTTTGGGCGACCCACCACTGCCCCTACCCTTATCTCTCCTGTGCCCTCTCCAATCTCACCTCCCTGGACTGACCCCATGGGTTGACTTCCTCATCTGAAGGATTCTGTAGTCATCTCATAGCTTCAAAATCTCCCTTGCCAAAAGAGACCCCATTTGCCCTACCAGGAGCTTCCTTGTGCCCTTTTCCAGGGAATCCCAGGCTGTGGTGCCTGTGCCCATCTGTCTGGACTTGTTTTTTTCGGACTTCGGCCTTCAGCAGCCTCTCTGGTTGGTCTGGTCTGAGCTAGACTCTCCTCCCCTGAATTGGTCTTTTGTGCTCCTACTTGGGCCTCCCTTTCCCTTGGGCCACAGCAACAGCAACCCTGAGCTTCATCTGTGAGGCTATCCCAATACCCTTGCTTCAGCCATTCCTATATTTAACAAATACTCATCAAGGACCTAGGAATTTTAAAGCTCTGTGCTTCAAGGAGAATGGTAGATAATACAGGGTGGCCACAAAGTTTGTATGCAATTTAAAATAGTGTGCAATTTAAAACTGCACATGAACTTTATGGCCACCCTGTATGACATCTCATCCTGCAAGGGCTGGGGCGGGGCAGAGGGAAATAGACAATGAACAGGTAAGCAAGGAAAGTAATTCCATGGAGCGGTAGACAACAACGAAAAAGTCAGACAAGGTGATGCACTTAGGCACGCCTTTGGTGCAGGGGACACATCAGCTGGGCAGTCAGGGAAGGCATGCTGGGGAGCTGACACCAAAAGCTGAGATTTGGAGTTTAGAAAGGTCCTAGTTGTGGGATAGACTGTCCAGGGAGAGGGAAGAGTAGGCACAAAATCCCAGAGTTTGGCAGGTTCCAAGAACAGAGAGATGCTCAGCGAAACTGAACATGATGAGGGAGATGAGAGAGGGGAGGGGTGAGGGGTGGCGGTTGACAGCCGCACAGTGGCCATCTGCTGAGCCCTGTGGGCCAAGGAAAGGAGTTTGCTTGTTTGCCTATGAGCACTAGGGACTGTCACCTAGCTGCTGGCTTGCAGAGCACAGGCCGTCCACATTGTGCAGAGCCAGGCAGAAGCCTTTCCCACACAGTCCTCCATCTGAGTATTGCCTAGGGGGAAGTAATAGTGCCCAGTGCCCGAGGACTGGCAGTCTAATGCTTTAGCTCATCTAACACTCACCAGTCCTGTAAGAAGGGACAGTTTTAGTCTCAACCCACCACCAGAAAGATCTCTGTGCCCGAGTCCCCTGGAAAGCTACCAAGAGCCAGCTGCTAGGTCAGGCAACATACCCAAGGCACCTTCTGAAGGATCTTGATTACTCCTAATCATATATTGTCTGTGTAGTGGCTTTCAAACCATGTGATTTGGGTCATATTTCAGTATTTTGTCCCCATCATCTCTTGTCCCTTCCTCTCCACCGAGGCACCCTCGGTGACCCTCTGGTCTTCACCTGTGGCTGGTTAGTGAGATTGACACCCTTCTGGAATATTCGAGGAGACACTCCTGTGTTGGGACAGAGTTTGGGCCGAGGTCTCTGGGGTCTCTAAGGCCCTTGTTAGTTCTGGAATTCAGAGCGCCACTGCCCAGGACGAGGAAGAATGGAACCGAGGGAAGCAGAGGAGATGCAGGCAGGGCTCGAACAAGACACATGGGGATAGGTGACTGGGAGACTACCCCTCCTTGACACACTCCCTGTTTCTTCAAACTCCTGATTCCTCTCGAGTTCTCAGTTTTCTTCCTCCCTCTCACGGCCCCTGGAATGTTGTCCCTCAGGATTTCATCTTAGGCCCTATATTTGTTTCTTGTGGCTGGTATAATAAACTACCACAAACTTCGTGGCTTAAAACCACAGAAATCTATTCTCTCTCGTTTCCATAGACCGGAAGTCCAAAATCTGTTTTGCTGGGCTGAAATCAGGGCATCAGCAGGACCCTGCTCCCTCCACAGGCTCTCAGGGAAATCCATTCCATGCCTCTTCCAGTTTCTGACAGCTGCCAGCAGGCCTTGGCTCAGGGCCATGTCAGTCCAGTCTGCCTCCATGGTCATACCACCTCCTCCTCTTCTGTCTGTTTTAAATCTCCCTCTACCTCCCTATATAAAGATACCTATGATTATATTTAAGGCCCACCTGGATAATCCAGGATAATCTTCTCATCTCAAGCTCCTTTAACTTAATTGCATCTGCAGAGTTTTATGTTTTTGTTTTTGCCATAAAAGGTAATATTCACAAGTCCCATAAATGAGAATGTGGACATGTAGATCTCTTTTGTTTTAAAGGAGGGCTGTATTCAGCCTACAACAGGCTCTTTTTTTTTTTCTTTTTTTAGACAGAGCAGTACTGTATTCACCGTAGATAGAGTTCTGTGACATCATAGCTAACAGCAACCTCAAACTCCTGGGCTTAAGAGATCCTCCCACTTCAGCCTCCCAAGTAGTTGGGACTACAGGAGGCTGCCATGACTCCTGTCTAGTTTTTTTCTATTTTTAGTAGAGACAGAGTCTTACTCTTGCTCAGTCTGGTTTCAAACTCCTGAGCTCAAGCGATTCACCTGCCTCAGCGTCCCAGAGTGAAGTTCTTTTTTTCTTGTTCTTTTTTTCATTTTTTTTTTTTTTTGAGACAGAGTTTCATTCTGTTGCCCTAGGTAGAGTGCCATGGCATCATAGCTCACAGCTACCTCAGTCTCTTGGGCTCAAGAGAAGCTCTTGCCTCAGCCTCCCAAGTAGCTGAGACTACAGGAGCCTGCCATGACTCCTGGCTAGTTTTTCTATTTTTAGTAGAGACAGGATCTCACGCTGCTCTCAAACACCTGAGCTCAAGCAACTGACCTGCCTTGGTCTTCCACAGTGCTAGGATTATAGGAGTGAGCCACAATGCCCAGCCTTACTACAGGCTCTCTTTATAAAGACATGAGCTTTGGGAGATTGAATCTTTAGCTCCCTGACCATGGGCACAGGACACACTTAACCTCTCTGAGCCTCAGTTTTATCATCTGGGAGCTAGGGCCACCAGTAGCAGCTACCTCATGGGACTATTGAGAGATTCTATTGAAGCTCTCAGCAAACAAAAGGTGATGAGAACATCTAATTTTCCTTCTCTTTCTGTCTCTGCTCCAACCATCCAGAGAGGGATTTTTAAGCATCAGGGCTGCTGAGCAGCTTCCAACCATGTGATTTTTAAGATAAGGTGTTAATTGTTTTCATCTGTCTCCCAGGTTTGAAGTGTTATAAACATCCCATTTTCAACCTTAGCAGAATGCCTCAAATATCTCAATGTCTCCCAAATAGATGTCCTATGGGATGTGCAGGGAAAGAGGGGAAGGGCTCCCAAGGAATCAAAGCTCTCAGAATGAGCCTTTCCTCTCTCCTCCCTCCTCCTTGTGGACATCTTGGACCCAAGCAAAACTTGCCAGAAGGCAAACGGCACTTTTCTTCCAAGGAGGAGCAGACTGTTCTGCCTCATCTGGACTGAAGGCATCAGGGCTCTTCTCCACAGTCAGCACCTCAGAACCTGACCTCCAGGGGGCGATGCTTGAAATTTCACCACCTTATCTATACATACCCGCCTCTGCTCCATTTACCATCCCCCAAACCCCAACTTTAATAGTGACAACAGCATTGATGTGGTATGGCCTTGAATAAGGACACTCCCAGCATTTCATTTCCCCCATCCATCAAAGGAAGATGATAATTCCTTCCTTAAAAGATAGGTGTGATGCTGGCGACCTGTAGAAGACTGAAACTGGACCCACACCTTTCACCATTAACTAAGATAGACTCCCACTGGATTAAAGATTTAAACTTAAGACATGAAACTATAAAAATACTAGAAGAAAGTGCAGGGAAACACTTGAAGAAATCGGTCTGGGCGAATATTTTATGAGGAGGACTGCCCAGGCAATTGAAGCAACACCAAAAATACATTATTGGGACGTGATCAAACTAAAAAGCTTCTGCACAACTAAGAACACAGTAAGTAAAGCAAGCAGACAGCCCTCAGAATGGGAGAAGATATTTGCAGGTTATGTCTCCGACAAAGGTTTAATACTCAGAATCCACAGAAAACTCAAATGTATTAGGAAGAAAAAAACAAGTTGCCTTTTTAAGGCAAGCTCACACCACTGTCTTAAGTAAGGACTATTTCAGGCTAATTTACCAGACAGGAGAGCAAATTTTGATAGCAAAAGGCTTTAGGAGATCACTCATGTCTGCATCCAGGTAGAGCTGCAGGTATTCTGGGAAAGGAAGTCTTCTGAGGCCTTTGTGCCATTAGGGGGGGCTTGACAAGTGTGTTTTTCTTCTTTTCCAAAATTGCATACTTTTGCTCCTAGCCTTCTCGGGTTCACAGCAACCACTAGGTGCAAAATGCCAATCTGGGATTTTACTTATGTGAATGAACCCGAGAATAGATGCATTTTGTCAACCATCAATGCTCCTATTTCCATGCTTCTTAACAAAAACTTATCCCCAAATCCACTTCGATCTGGGGGCAGAGTGTTCATTTTGCAGCTTAGGACTGACTGGAAATAATTTTCTGCTGGTGGAGTGGGATTTAGGAGTCTCCTTCACAGTTGGCGAGCTGTAAAAATGACTGCTTTTTCACAGTTAGCTCCTCTGAAACCGGAAATGTGAGCAGAGCTGACTTAGTGCTAATACTTTCTCTTACTCCTGTAAGAAAGAGCAAAGACTGTGCTAGAGTTAGCAGTGATGTGTGAAACCACAGTAGAGGTTTTGTGAAGAAGAGCATTTGTGGCTTTTGCACAAGTTATTCCTAAACCGAGGCTGGGGACGGCATTATGACACTTTTCAAAGTAGCTTCTGAATTGGTATTTCACTGAAATGAAGATCTTTGAGCAAGACCGGAAAGCCAAAAATCTACATTTCATGACCTCTGCAGGAAAGTAATAGTTGCACTGTGGAACATTCTAGAATAGCAGACGCAAACCATGGCCCGGAAGAACCGTTCTGGGTGGGAGGAGGCAAGACAGGGAAAATCTAATTCCCAGTGAAGGTTTCTGATAGTTTTCCACTCTCTCTCCCCAGCCCCCACCTAGTTTTGTGGGTCTTCTCCAGCCACTTCCTCTAGCACAGAGGATCTGATTTTAGTTGGGAAAGAGGAAGTAGAGGAAACAGAAGAAAAGTTAACGTCAATCTCAAAAAGTCCAGCCTTTTTTAACTCAATAGTTGCCTGCATGTGCATAGAATCCCCAGCAGATGCCCAATTTTACTGGGACTACATCTAAAATGTCAATGCTAGTTTAGAACTAACCCAGATTTGGAAAAAAAGAAAAGAGGAGAGATTTACCAGGTAAATATATGTATGTCACTAATGAACATGGATGTGAGTAGAAGAGCAAAGAGACAGCCTAATGGCAGTGAATGAAGGGCTTTACCTCTTACTGGATTCCTTGGGGGTGATTGAAACCCCTATGGCATAAACTAGGAATGTCTGTAAATATTCAGCATCAGCCTGAAGCAGTTTCATGAATGAATTCTTGCAAACTTTCAAGACATAGGTAATTTTGATACTTTTCCAGATGTTCTAGAACAAAGAAAAATAAGAAAAGATTCCCCTCACTCCCCCTCTTTTTTTTTTGGCCAGCAGAACATTGATATCAAAATCTGAAAAATAGCATAAAAAACTAAGCTGCCAAAACAAACAAACAACAACAACAAAAAAATTAAGCTGCCTATCAGTTTCATACGCAAATATTTGAAACTATGTCAAGTAGAACATTAGTAAATGGAATCTAGCAGTATGTGAATAGACTCGTATCTTCACCCAGAGGGACTTAGTCAAGTGATAAAAGGATGGTTTAATATTAGAAAATCTGTTAATTTAATTTACTGAACAGAAAGAAGGGAAAAACATTATTGTGATAAATCATGAAAAGGCAAAAATTCAACATTAGTTCCTGATGATGCTACATTCCTAAGATAAATTGTTGTAAGGATTTGGTAATATATATGTAAAGTGCTGTCACACAACACCCAATTCCTCCAGTGCCTGATTTTCTCACCTATGTAATGTCCATCGACACAGTGTGAAGCACACTAAGGCAAGTAATATCCTATCATTCCTCTGTTTTCCTGTGTTTTTCTCACTGGCACCACTGGATACAGAATTTTTGTACTGGTACTCTGGTTTGTGTTCAGTCATGCACGGTGTCAAAGTCAAAAATACAGAAATGAATTTCTAAACAAAACTTTTTATTTGAGAAACAGAATTGCAGTTTGGGGCATACACACAGATTTTTGGCATAGTCAAAGAATAAAGGGAAGGTTGCGGGTTTTATTAGAAAGAGAAATGTTACCTGTTGTTTTAAAAGAAAACTCACCAGCACTAGTGAGGTTTTGGGGAGCTGGCAAGCTCTGACTGATGAGTGATGGCAGCAGGTAGAACTAGTCTTAAAGTTTCAACAGATCATTTTAGCAGCCAGAAGGTAAAACTGGTTTTATGGTCATATCATCTCATTTTAGCATCTGCTTTTCATCCTGAGTGCTTCTTTCCCCCTGACTAAATTAGAATGTTCTAATTTAGTTGGGTATAACAAGATAACTCCAATTCATACAGCAGGGCGCCCAGAGCTCCATGGTTAGAGCTCCAGCCCAGTTTACCAGGGGTGGCAGGTTTGAACTCAACCTGTGCCTGCTAAACTGAAAAAAAAAAAAAAGCTTCAATTCGTACAATCAATTTTCACAATGGTCTTGCAAATAAAGTGACACTCTTCCTGACCCCATGCAGCCCCCTTCCATGCCAAAGTAAGATTGTACTGATTGGTGTCATTGGTTGTCATGACCCAATGGTTCCCAGCTCCATTTGCATGTTAGAATAACTTGAACTGTTTCTGGTGGGCAGTTACATTTGAAAACTGATGCAGTCATTATTTCACTGCAAATTACACATACTTTTACTAGCTCAACACAAATCGATGTATATGTCGTTTGATTCTGAAATCAGCTTTGATTCATTCCTAAAAATTAACTGAATGACTGCATAAAACCCTAAAAGGTCTTCATTAGAGTGAGTGTGCTGTCATAAAGAAAGAAAATGTAAAAGAGAGCAGAGAATAAGTAATCAAACCTTGGGGGATTCTCAAGGTGAAAGAAAAAAAAGTGAAGCAAAGAGGGGTCAAAAGAACAGAGAACCTGGATTGGGACATACTATGAGAAAAGAGAGAAACAGATCAGAGAAGGACTAAGCTCAGCTTTTTTGTTGTCTTCAAGCAGCTCCACCCCAAGGAAGGCTTTTTCTGGGCTAATTGATGTGGCCCCACGGTGAGAGCTACAACCACACTACTGATGGCTTCAAATACCAAGTCCACCATTCCCTAAGAACACAACATTGAACAAGTTCCTAAAACCCACTGTGTTTTTATCTCCTCACCTACAAAGTGGGGGAGAACAATTCTCTGCTTCTAGGGCTCTTGTGAGGCCTAAACAAGGCACCTAGAAAACAGTATATGTTATTTTAAGTGATAGTTATGGTTAGTTATTTCAAACGTTGCCATGGCAGGCCCTCATGGCACCGTGCATTCCCCTTCCTTAGCACTTGTTCCAGGTCTCATCTCACAATTTATTTGGTGGTTAAGTTGACCCATCCAGGATAACCACTTTTTGGAATAAGGCAAAGTCAACTAATTTGGGATCTTCATTACATCTGAAAAATCCCTTCACTTTTGCCAGGTAATGTGACCTAACCATGGCAGCAATATCCCATCACATCACAGATGCTGCCCACCTGGCAAGGGGAGGAAATTATTAATGTATTAATATAAGGCACGTTCACTGGGATAAACAGGGGTAGGAATTTTAAGAACCATCTGATGATTCTTCCTGCCACAGCGATTACAGTATTCTATCTCCCTCACTAGACCATAAAAGCCCAGGGCAGAGGCCATGTCTGTTTTGTGAATGAATGAACAAATGACTGAATGATGAATGAACGAGAAGCAAGGAAAAATAGTTGTGGATACACCTCTTTTGGTTTGACACGCCATAAGACTACCACTATGTTCAAGGAGCCGAGGTAGCACTTACAACTTTACAAAAAGCTGCGGGAAGCTGTAAAGCTTTTGCCCAGGTAAGCATCAAGACCGAACCCCTCTTTGTTCGGTAATTGTCACATTACTGAGCGGCAATGAGGGAGCCACCTGGGACTTCTGCAGGCT
This sequence comes from Perodicticus potto, assembly GCA_963574655.1. Classification (NCBI taxonomy): domain Eukaryota; kingdom Metazoa; phylum Chordata; class Mammalia; order Primates; family Lorisidae; genus Perodicticus; species Perodicticus potto. The sequence continues at coordinate 6,441 of CAUYRH010130158.1, read as the reverse complement.
TGGGAGGGTCCCACAACACAGAGTCTCCACACACTCAGCTTTAGCTCCTTGCCGGAAACTGGAGCCCAGCACTTGGTGCTCCAAACGTGGGGGCCCATCTGATCTCAATTGTTTATGAAGAGATCAAGGGCATCCTGAGTGAGGGGAGGGGGTGGGGAGAGAAATGGTATCTAGGGCCAAACCTAAGAACTTCAGAAAATGAATTCAATGCCTTACCTCAAAGTCATCTAGGTGGTTTTTTTTTCTTAAGGTCTAGGAAGTGTCACAGAAGGAGGAGGAGAGGCATTGTGGGATACCTGAGCAACTAAACCTTCTCCCACACAGCTTGGTCCTTCCTTGTCTAGAGAAGGTCTGTGCTTCCTGTGGTTGGCTCGGGCGTGGTATCCCACAGCGCCATTCCTTCTCCACGGTCTAAATGGGTGGTCCCCAACCCCTTGGCCACAGACTGGTACCAGGCCACGGCCTGTCAGGTACCGGTCACTCAGCATCACTGCCTGAGCTCTGTCCGCCACCTCTCCTGACCCCCACCCTGGACCCCATCCCCTGGGTTGTGAAAAATCTCCTTCCATGAAACTGGTCTCTGGTACCAAAAAGGTTTTAGTATGTGGCCTGTGCCACACAGCAGCAGGTGAGTGGCAGGTGAGCAGGGAAGATTAATCTGTATTTGCAGCCGCTCCCTATGGCTCACATTGCCGCCCGAGCTCCACCTCCAGTCCCATCCCGGCTCCCTCCACCCTCGTCTGCGGGAAAAATTATCCTCCGTGAAACTGGCCCCTTGTGCCAAAAAGGTTGAGGACCGCTGGCCTAAACTATACATGACTCTATTATTCCACCATTCGCCTGCTTCATGCCTCTCCCAGGGACTGTTTGGGATCGGGACCCAGAATAGATCCGCTCAGTGTGATTTTTTGGGGGGGTTTTTTTTTGCATGTGAAATGTTTTATTTTATTTTTTTTATCTTGATCAGTAAATTTATTGTCTTTTGTCTTTTTTTATTATTATTAGTAAATCATAGCTGTGCACACTAGTGCAATCAAGGGGTACAATGTGCTGGTTTCACATACAATCTGAACCACTTTCATCAAACTGATCAACATAGCCTTCATGGCATTTTCTTAGTTGTTTTGTGACACCTTTATTGACATGTAATTCTCACATTGTATGATTCTCCCATTTCAAGTGTACAGTTCAATGGTTTTTAGTATATTCAAACAGCTGTGCAACCATCACCACTATCTAATTCCAGAACGTTTTCTTCACCCCCGATAGAAACCCTGGCCCCCTTAGCAGTCATGCCCCTTTCTCCCATCCCTGGTCCCCCACTCAGTTTTGATTAGGGCAGAATCCATGACCCCCAAATCTCCCAACCTGGTCACACATCTCCAGGCTCTGGGTGGGGGGCTAGCTGAAAACTAGTTTTCCAGTCCTGGCTGGACTCTCGACCTGCTCAGGGACTGTGCAGCCTTCCCTTTCTGGGTCTCCTTTTTCTTCGCTGTGAAGAGAGGGGGTTGCACCGCACAAAGGGATTTTGCTGCTCTCACATTCTACCCCCAAACTACGGCTGTAAACAAAGGTTAGTTCAACATCCCAGCATTCTTAGTGCCTCCATTATGCCTTCACGCTTGTTCCCCTTACCTGTAATCCTTGCCTCTCTTTTAGAGCAGCCCTAGCTGTCTTTCCTCCAGGAAGTTTCACTTGCCTGCCTGTTTCAGTCCTAAGCAACTAAACCTTCTCCCACACAGCTTGGTCCTTCCTCGTCTAGAGAAGGTCTGTGCTTCCTGTGGCTGGCCCGGGCGTGCTATCCCACAGCGCCATTCCTTCTCCATCCTTGTATTATGTTTTTGTGATTCTTTCCTGTTTGACACCTGGAAATACATTGTGGTGCTTCAGAACATGCGTTGGAGGCGGGAAGGGAATAGGACGGACTAACAGAGTGTGGGTGCTTCTCGCGTGCCCAGTCCACGCTAAGGTTTGATGGGCTTTTTCTAACTGGAGGCTCCCAGTGGCAACTTGCGAGGTAGGATGAAAGCTAGGAAGGGTGGAGTCACCTGACCAAGCTACTAAGCCAGACGGTGAAGATGAAAACCACGTCTGAGTCCTGTGTCCGTGCTCCTAACTTCTGTGCTGCGATGGCTCTCACTGCAGGGAATGCTCCAGGGAATGCTCCTCTTGTCACCACTGGGCGTGAGGCTCCTGACAGAGACCAGAGACCCCTGCAGTGCCATCCCACCCAGCGTCCCACTGGGCACACGGCCAGTCCTCAGCTCCTGCTCACGTAGGCTCTGGGTGGTCTGTCAGGACACAGATAAGACAGTTGCAAATACGTTGGAGTTCTCTGTGTATCTTAGAAATTTTTGTTTGTTTGTTTGTTTGTTTTTGCAGTTTTTGGCCAGGGCTGGGTTTGAACCCGCCACCTTCAGTGTATGGGACTAGTACCTTACTCCTTTGAGCCATAGGTGCTGCCCCATCTTAGAAACTTAAGTAGACACTACACCTGATCTTAGCCAAAAGGCTGAGAAGTGATGAAACTTCAGTAGAGATTATCTCTCAGTTAGTGCCTTCAAGACAGCTGGGTCAATGACATTCAAGGAAGTGGCAAGTAGCTCAAACTCTTAAGTCTCTGTGGGAAAGGGAATCAGATTAGCCTGGGTAGGGTATACATTGTTGGTCAAAGTAGAGTGGAAAGTACCATAATTGATAGTCCTACTAAGAACACATGGAGTGTGGAGGTTTTAGTAACCCCAAGAGAGAAAAAAATGGATGTCTGTGGCCAAAATATAGGATGAAGGGATGTTAGGCAGGCAAAACAAACAAACAAACAAAAAGAAAACTCATATGGGAACACAAGTGTGATTGAATGAAGTGCTTGGGTAGGCAGGATGATGGCCATTGTAGAAGGGTGGCATATTACTTAAAAGTTACATTGCTAGATTTTACTTTCTGTCATAAAATTAATTTTCATTTTACCATGACTGGTGCTCAAAAAGTAAGTAGATGATCATTTGAACTGTTGGAAGTTTGCCAATTTGTATTGCTTCAAAAACTTTTTTTTTCTCAGAATTTGAGGACAGGATTAAAGATAAGGCTTGTATTTAAGGACAAATTGCAAGAACTATGAATCCTATGTGACAAATATTAAGTGCCTTCCAAAAGCTAAATTTAGCATATTCATTATACTAAGTATTTGTAGTTAAATTGCTTCACCTTATATTGCCTTTAAAATTTCTGAAAAAATCGAATTATTTAATGCTGTGTATCATATGACTAATGAACAAAGAAAAGATATACCGAAAAAGAATAATTAGATTGTGCTTCTCAAGGCCACTTCTTTCTTTATCGATTGCTCTTGGTTGAATTTTTACAAGCAAAACATACATGTCCAGGGAAATATCTTCTTGCAAACAAACAAACGTAAGAGGAAATTCTCATTTTATTTTAGCGGGGGAAATGTATGCTTTACTGGTAGGAGCCAAAGTTTGTTGATGCAGAAGAAGATTCATGTGGTATTTCCCCAGCGTCTTTATATGACAGAGATAATATTTTAGAAAAGATATAGAAAGGAATCAAAGAAGTTCATTTCTAGATCTTTCTCATTTGTGTGGCTTATGCTTCATAATTTCTGTTTTCTCTTTTCTTCAATTATAACATTGACATTAACTATTTTTAATTAGAAAAATAGTACCTATCAGCATGAGATTAGAGAAAATGAGTAAAGCAAAAAATTACAATGATCTACAATGTAATGATTTTTATTTTTTAAAAATCTATATATATTTCTTTTAATTATTTTGTACTGTGAAAATACACATGCACAGAGGCACAAAAACAAATAATGATCATGCATATACTGTTTAAAATCTTGCGCTTTTCATCTTTCCACTTAGTAATATATCAAAACTATTTTTATGTCATTAGACATTTTTCAAAACATCAATTTAATGACTACTCAACAATCTACATAAATACATATTTATTTACCTTTTCCCATATTACAGAAAATCTAGTTTGTTTTACAAATGGCATTTGAAAGAAGCAGACATTCTTTTTGTGTGTGTGTGAGAAAGAGTTTCACTTTGTCACCCTTGGTAGAGTGCCATGGCATCATCACTCACAGCCATCTCAAACTTTTGTACTCAAGCAATTCTCTTGCCTTAGCCTCTCAAGTAGCTGGGATGACAGGTGCCCACTACAATGCCTGGCTATTTTTAGAGATGAGGTCTCTATGTGGTTGAGGCTTGTCTTCAACCTGTGAGCTCAGGCAATACCCTGTCCTCGGCCTCCCAAGTGCTGGGATTATAGGCGTGAGCCACTGTGCCCAGCCCTAAACCATTCTTAATTTGAGATCCTTGGGGCAGGCCTTTGAATGGAAATACAGTCCACAATATTTATAAAAATTTTAAAAGCTGTTCAGAAAGAGGTTAAATTCAGCTCTTTAGTTTTATCCTGTAAATACTACTGCCCTTTTCCCCTTTTTATGAAGGATTTATAAAAACTTAGAAAGTTTTAGAAATTTCTCAGCGAAATATTAGTTTTTGTTGCACTCTTAGCATATAAATACACCGAACTACCTAATACCTAAATACAGTTTGTTTTTGCTATTGACATAAATAATCTCACCCCTATAAATCACAAATTTTAAGAAGACTAAGGGTTACCTTGGATTGAAAAATGACTGGAGTCAAAAGCCGTAAAGTAAAATGGTTACACATATATGTTGTTAGAGGTAGGTCTGAATTTGACTTATGCCTCTTACTAGTTGTACAATTTTAGACATGTTGTTTATTCTCTTTACGCCTCATTATCTTCTTTGCTAATATGTAGATAATAATACTTATAATACAGTCATGGGGTTAAATTAAAATAATGCACAGAAACATCGCAGTTATCATCAATTATTATTGCCATTAGTGCTCATTGCCAGTGATATTGTTTGTAAATGAAAAAGAGATTCAGACACTCACATATTTATACTAAACAGAATTTTGTTTTTTCTAAACTTGTCATGTGGGAACACTGAAACGTTGCTGCTTAAACATGGTGTCTTCTTGGAACTTTACATTAAAAAAAAACCCACAATAATAACACCTGGTATTGGCAAAATGATGGTTCCCTTCCCTAAGAGATGGATGTACCTGCTTTAAACTTCGGAATTTGTGATGATGTTATCTTACATGGAAAAAGGGACTTCCCAGATGTGATTAAATTAAAGATTAGGATAAGGCTCAGTGCAACTACAAATGTCCTTATAAAGTGAAAGAAGAAAGCTGGACAGTCAGAGTAATGCATCATGACAGACTCCACAGGGTATCACTGGATCTAAAGATGGAAGGGCACTGACAGCCAGAGGGTGCGGTTGGGCAACTTCTAGAAAATAGAAGACAAGAAAACAGTTACAGCCCCGAGATTCAAGAAAGGGATATAGACTTGCCCGCATCTTAATTCTAGACCAATGAGACTCATTCTGGTCTACAGACTGTAAGATAATATGCAGTACACTTGTGTTTTTTTAAGCAATTACTTTTGTAGTAATTCATTACAGAAGCAATAGCGAAGTAATTTGATGCCCATTTGCGTACAGGATATATTTTTTCCTTACAGTACACAGGGTTTTCTCTGAAGGCCTATAAAATTATTCAGCATATTATTTGAAATGAAATTTTTTCTCCTCCTTCAACATTGCCATAGACATTTACAAATTCTTTAACTCATTAGTATTAATAATAACTGTTAGGATGATACCCAAAGAGAGAAGGAGAGGAAACCGTATAAGTACTTGTCTGTTCCTGCAAATAGACATACCCTTCTATTCAACAGCCCTTTCTTCAATGTCTATTACATGTTTGGCTGATTCCAGAAGATGGAGAAAAGTGCTCTTTAGCATCTAATAGATATTGATGTTAACTTTGTCATTACTAAAATTTTATTTTTGGTAGAGAGGAAAACCTCGGCATGAATTTTAACCATGACTGAGGAGAAAGTCTCACTCTTTCATAGAATAGTTAACTAGTTAGTCAATCTCTTTGAGTCTCAGTTTCTTTATCAGAAAAACAGAAATGACAATATTTATTTCATGGATTGGTTGAAATATTTTAATAAAATATTATAAACAAAGCAGCTAGTCTAGGCAATAATGTAAATACACTCTTTAAAAAAGAATGCTGCTCACATAAATGGGATTTCATTTTGACCAAAGTACATTATGTGAATAATAATTTTTAATTCAATTTGTTAATATATTGTTTAGGATATTGCTGCATCCTCATTTAAATATGTTTGTAATTTCCCTTTATAATAATATATTTTTTTCCAATTTTAATATCAGGTATATCCAGATGAAGTAGAATGAATTTGAAGTATTTCTTCTTTTTCTATTGTCTATAAAATTTGGCATGGGCAGCAAAATAAGAGTCTGTCTCTAAAAAAAAAAAAAAGATTTGGTAT
>CAUYRH010130148.1:0-27360 GCA_963574655.1 Perodicticus potto | reverse complement strand
TTTTTCAGTAGGACTTCGGGTTTTCTTTCTACTCTTGCCCTTCCGTCCGTCTGTCCTTCCATCCCGCGGGGCGCGCCCCGCCTACCCCCCTCCCTCCCTCCCTCCCTCCCTCCTTCCTGCCTTTCTTCCTCCTTTTCTTCCTGCCTTCCTTCCTCACTCTCTCCCTCCGTCACACCCCCTTCCCTTCCTCCTTCCTTCCTTCCATTTATTTCTTTGAAGTAGCTGGACAGCATGTAAAGGCAGTTGTGTTGTGATAGCCTAACCATGAAATTCTGGTGTTCCAGGCCTACAGTGGTTTGCAGTCACAACTTAAATGTAGCTCCTTTTCAGAATGTTTTTACTCCATGCTGTGTACCCTCCTCAAGGGGTTTTACTTAGATCCCCCTAAAGAGTCTCATAGTTTACTATGTCCAGGGTCACTGATATTTTGAGAAATACAGTTAAGTTTCATTGAGAAACACTTTCCATCTGCAGCAACATCTCAACCACATGTAATTTGATAATGATGTTAGCTCTTTTCATTTGCATTGTTTACAGATGAATTTTGAAAAGGATAACTTTATAATGTGGTTATGTGGTAGGCTGGATAATGCCCCCTACCAAAGATATCTAATCCCTAGAACCCGTGAATATGTCACCTTAGAACCTGTGAATATGTCACCTTACGCATATTAAGAGAGACTTTACTGACCTGATCAATTTAGGTATCTGGAGACAGGGAGGTTAATCCTGATTATCTGGGCGGATCTCATGTAATCACATGAGCCTTTATGTGGGCCATTATAAGAAGGAAACAGAAGAGTCCAAGATCTAGAAAGAAGATGGAAGAAGAGCTCAGAAAGGGAAGAACATAGAGGGAGGCAGGAGCCAGGAAAATAAGCACATGTTAAAAGATGAGAAAGAAAAAGGAAAATGATTCCTTCCCAGAGCCTCTGAAAGTGACACAAGCTTGTAGCCCTATTCTAAACTTCTTACCTCCATAACTATAAGAGAATAAACATGTAACTTTGAACTACACCCATGGTAATTTCTCACAGCAGCCATGGGAAACTAATTGGAAGATGTGGAAATGAGTTTAGACATTTTAGAAACTAGAGTATTTATGAATTTCCACAATCTAAAGACCCAAGGTAACAATGCATTTCTCTTTGATATGGGAAAGGGTTTATAACTTTTGTCTTGTTGTGGTAATAACCTGTTTTCTTTCTTTAGTGAAATCATCCTATTTATGGGTTTACACAATCCATGCTGGGAATTTATGGTACTGTCTCATCAAATTTAGGGCCTGCCTCTCCCTGCTAAGGGCAGGCTTGTTAGTTTTAATAGTAATGACACCCAGTGATGATTTGGGTCTGGATAAGACAGACACTGAAGGTTTTCCCAGAAGCCTGAATCAAACTCATAGAGACTATCATTTTGGATTTGCACGGAAATCCCCCTACTCCGTGAATTACTTTCCACAGGAAAAAACTTACAGATCCATGGTCACATGCAATCAAAACTCCTTTGCCTGATTCAGCACTCTGAGGATCAACAGCAACAGCAAAAAACAACAAAACAAATTTCAAAATTCAAATGTGAGTCTAACCAAGAAGGCTGGTTAATGGAAAGTTTACAGATATGGCGTAAGTAGATAGACGTAAACTTATGTAGGAGCAGGAAGATGCTGTGTTTTGCTTAACAGACCACCGCAGACAACACTCTCTTAATCCCATCTGTTTCTCATGATAAAGAAAAATAAATTGCAGGCAGGAATCAAGGTCTTTGAATTTCCTTTTAACTACTTGATTTCCCTCTATAGCAATTTGAGAAAATATGTGAATTTTCCAGCTCCTTCTTAAACATCTCCAGGAATGGAGATAAATCCGTAGAAACCCCTTCTTTAGATAAAAATCGTAAAAGTTCCCTATCAGAACTGACATCTTTCCGTAACATGCAACCTAAACTTACCTTATTAAAGATGCATGCCTTTGGCAGCATGACTAAAAATTCACAAGTGAAAAAATTCTTGTGCTTATGGTATCAGGGCATAGCTCCCCTAATGCCTCTCTCACTCCAGTTTATTATTTTTTTTTTTTCTCTACCATAATAAAAGTTGAGCTGAGATTTTAAAAATTAGTTATAAGTTGCCTTTTTAATTGGTTGTAGGGGAAATCTAAGGATGAGTAAACAAATTAAATGAGAGACTCCTATTTCAATCATAAATACATATTATGAAGACACGACTAAGTGTCCAGGATAATCCCAAATTATTTATGTTTCTCCAACTCACTGAAAAACTGCTTCGCACAGAGTAATTATTTCCCCTTAAAGTGTATTTTAAAAGTTGTAAATCCAAGATTTGATTGAAAAAAAAAAGAAACATGTTTTTCCTTTTACTTGAAAGAAAGCAATCATAACTTAACAATATTGAGAGAAATAGGTTTATTGTCGAGAAAGCTGTAAGGTTGGTTCCTTAAGGTGACAATCTCTGGGGTATTTTCACTGGAGACTTTTAAGTAGAAGAAGAAGGCAACATTCTTTTCTGGCTCTGTTGCTGTGGTCATTGAGTGGACTTAGTCAAATGCTAGGACATGTGTCACCCTCTCTTTCCATCTCTTTAATACAATGGAATCAGAGGAGGCTGCTTCTGAAGGCTCCTCAGCATGAGAGACTTCTTACTGAGTGGTCTGGAGGCCCTCTCTGCCTCACGCCCAACATATTTGCATCTTTCTTTGTTTGTTTCTGCATCTGAAAACACACAACTTCACCTGGGAAGTTTTCATATGTTGTAACTATTCCTAAATTTTGCCGCACTTCACGCTCCTCCTCTCTTGTAAAACAAATAAAAAAAATGAAACCAGGAATTTAGTAAAATCAGAGAAAACACCACATTTCTCGTCCCATTTTGAGAATTTTACAGAAAAAAAAATTGAAAAGATTCAGTAATCTTTTGGATGTAATTGAGTAAATCACACTAGATTCTGAAATGTCCCAAGGGTGTTATCAGTGGACAATAGTCCCCTCTTCTGGACAGTAATCAAACAACTTATTTAATGCAAAAGAATAGGTTGTACATAAATAGGTTGCACAAACAGGTTGTGTACGCCTAAGTCTGTTTATCCCAAGACAGGAATCTTTGTTTTATAAATTGTGTGACTGCCCTTTGGGCAGAAATCTGTCTTTATAACTTCTGGTTTAGTTTAGGAGAAAGCTGAAAGTCAGCATAATTTTAACAATCTTCATCTTTAACTATTAGTTTTATTACACGTATTGTTAAAGAAAATCATGGTAGCCATATCTGCACAGACTAGCTAGTCTTCTTGCTTCCAAAAATAACTTATATACAATCAACTATAGACTAAATATAAGAAAAGCAATTTAATATAGCATCTGTCATTTCACTAATATTTATTTTGTTTCCAAACTAGCAAAGTGTTCTTGATATTAATATTTTTGTATTTGGTTGGTAAACAGATTTGAATGCATATATATATAATTAATGTGAAAATGAAAGTTAATTCATTAAATACAAACAAAATTAGGAATAGTCTGGGTTCATACATAACACATTCTCATAACTGGTCTTTAAATAGTTCTGTTTCAGTCTCTCTGTCTCTTTCTCCCTTAGATAAATCCACACACACACACAGCTGTGAGCCCACCAAAATGACAACTAGAAAAGTTACAATATTTTATATCTACCTTTCTCTTATTCTTTTTAGAAAAAAATGCTCCTGGATATACTTAGGCTGCACTTGGCTATTGAACCTCTCATGTGAATTTTAAAAGGACTTTAGAAAATTCCACAGATTTGGCATTTTTATCGACATTATGATGAAATTTAGATCACTTTTAAAAAATGTTACTAAGGTCATCTTTACTAAATTAATTCTGTTCACTTATCTCATATGCAAACATTGTGAATCTCATTCTTTAATTAGTCATCATTAAGTTCTCTCAGTGAAGATTTATAATTTTTCCTATGTAGGTCTTGAACATTTTTGTTATGGTTATATGTAAGTATTTTCTTTCATGCTATTTTTGTTGACATGATACATGATGTTTTCTTTTCAATTATGTTTCCTTGATTTTTGTTGCAGTTTATGAGATTGAATTTGTTTTTAATTTTGGTCTCATATCTAGTCATTTATTATTTGTAATAATTTGTCTGTAAGCATTTTAATTTTGGGTTTGTAAATAGAAAGTGATAACTTCAAAAAGTTGAAATTTTTTATTTCTTCCTTTTTATCCAAGGCTGAATAATGGTTTCAAAAAAGGATAGTCACATTCTAATCCCTATCAACCTGTGAATAATATATGTGATATGGAAACAGAACACTTTGCTCATGTGTTTAAGGACCTCAAAACGAGGGTATTATCTTGGATAACCCAGGTCATTAGTAAATTCACTTGCAAGCTTCCTTGCAAGAGAGATGGAGAAGGAAATTTGGCATAGATACAGGAAAAGAAAATGAAATGTGATCATACAGGCAGAGATTAAAACAATGTGATATCTTCAACAATTCAAGTAATTGAAATAACAAGCAAAAGAATACTGGTAGGCACTAGAAGAAGGAAAGAATGAATTTTCTGTAAAATCTTTAGAGGAAGTGTAGCTTACTAACATCCTAATTTTGATCAAGTGAAAAAGATTTCAGACGTCTGGCCTCCAGAATCAAAAGGAAAACAATAAGTTTGGTTTTTATTTTTGTTTTATGTTTCTAAGCCACTCAATTTGTGGAAAATTTTTAAGTAGCCATGAAAAACTAAGTTCTTCATACCTTTTTGTTTTTAATTTATTTACTTTAGATTACTATGACAGGTGAAGTATCACATGAATGAAAAACGAGCATCCTCTGTACCCAATACCATGTTGAAAATTGTAGTTCTCTGCCTCTTATGTCCGTGGTTTCTCATTATTATTCTTTTTGACTTGTTACAATATCCAGCAAAATAATGACTATGATTAGAAAGAACAGGTAACTTGATTTTAAAATTAGTAATGCATTTTTTTTTTTTCCATTTAGGTTGTTGCTTGCTGTTTATTTTTACATATATCTTTTATCCAGTTAAGGAAATTTTCATCTATTCCTAGTATAATTTTTTTAAAAACCAAGATTTTTATCTATTTAATGTAAAGAATGGAATGTATAGATTTATCATACCAAATCAATTTTGTATTTCCAGAAAAAAATATCAATATTCTCCCTGCATATAATCTTTTGAATATAAAATTAGGTGTTGGCTAATTATTTATTTAATATTTTTGCATCTATTTCCACAAGTATAAGGGAGCTGTGATTTCCTTTTTTCTTTCAGAAATTTTCTGATTTGAATGTCAAGGTTATATTTGCATTACAGAATAAAATAAGTAGTAAATCCTTTTTTGGTGTGTAACCTGGATGAGTTTGTATAAAATGTGGATTAGCTTTTGAACTTCGCTAAAACACACCTACAACCTCTAGAATGGGAGTTATCCTTGTGGGGAGATTTTTTCTTTTTTTTTGCTGTTTTTCGCCAGGGCTGGGTTTGAACCCGACACCTCCGGCATATGGGGTCGGTGCCCCACTCCTCTGAGCCACAGGTGCTGCCCCTGTAGGGAGATTTTTAAATTACAGCTTCAGTTTCTAAAATATGGGACTATAGATAGATCCTGTTTCTTTTCCTGTCACTTTTAGTAAGTAACATTTGTCTAAGATGTTTATTTCATTATATTATATAAATTATAAAAATAGTGGGATGAAATTATATGTCAAATAACTACTATATTTTCATCTTTACTCTCTATAATTATTCCCATCACATTTTTGCCTCATCGAAAACCATATGCTGAGAAGTTTTTAAGATTTCCTCACCATTGAATAACAATGTGGATGGATATAAGCCTCGAGTGTCAATCTGTAATCATTACTAATGTTTGCTTACAAGGAATTTTATTTGCATTTTCTTTTTGCTTGTTATCAACATTTTTGAAGGTTTATAAATTTTGTTACCTTTTTCAAATAGCCATCTTTAGTGTTTTCATCTTTCATCTTGTTTATTGTATCGCTTTTTCTATTTTATAAAATTTTCACCTTGTTTCAAAAATCCTCTTTATATTTGTGATTATGTTTGTTCTTTTTTTTTGATCTTTTGAAGTTAGCAGCTTGTTTATCCATTTTTCTTTTTAATTTATATAGTTACATGAATATATTTCAGAATATAAACTTTAAAAAATCCCCAAATAAAAACTTTTATTGTTTCTTGCATATTTTGATTACTATTCTGTATAAAATATTTTTGTATTTTTAATAATTTCTTCTTTGATTCCTACATAAAATATGTTTGAAAATTTCTGAATGCATGAGTTATTAAATATACTTGTTCTTGTGAATTCTAGTTTAATTATGTTATATCAGAATTATAAAATAATCCTTATAATTATATTTACAGGTATAATACATACATATAACAAAATTAATACTAAATGGTAAATTTTGTTTTTAAACCTATTTAGCCTGCTAGAATATAGTGTCTCCAGCCTTCTTGCTAATGACATCCTGTGTGTATATTTTTTGATCTATTATTTTGCTTTGTGTTGTTCCACTCCCATGTTTAGGCATTTCTGCTTAACATTCTCTAATGAGATTTTACCAATTTCTTCTTTTCAAAATCCAATTCAATCAGTTTTTAGCAAATGAGTTTTATCCTTTTATGTTTATTTTAATGTTAATATAATCAAACAGCTTTTTCTCTCCCATCTTGCTTTCTTTCTTTCTTTCTTTTTTTTTTTTTATTGACTCATAGCTGTGTACATTAGTTCAATCATGGGGTATAGTGTGCAGGCCTCACATACAATCTGAAATATTTTCATCTGCCTGTTCAACATAACGTTCATGAGATTTTCTCATTTACTGTGTGAAAACATTTGTGTTCTGCATTTAGTAGGTTTCTCCCGACCCTTCAAAGATGCACCTCAAGTGTGATCCCACCCTTTATCCTCTCTCCCTCCACTCTCTCCCTCCCCTTCCCTCCCTCTCCCCTTTCCCCGTCTTCTTGTGCAATAGTTGGGTTGTAGCCTTCACATCTTGCTTTCTGATTTTAATTTGCCAAAATGTATCTACTCCCTTACGATCCCATATGTGCAATGAGCCCAGGCAAATATGCCTTGTCCTTCCCACTATAACTTTTGTACATATGGGGTTCAGATAGTATTTTAATTTGGGGAAACTACAAAAAGAATTTGGTTTTGGTGCCTTTGTTTTTGATCTTTAGCTAAATTTTAACACATAACTTCTTTTAGGATGGTATATGACTATTCGGACTTCTTTGTTTTCCGACACCTTTTGGGCTAGATTTTGTTCTTTTAAAATACCAACTCTGAACTTGTTTTCATAGTGTACATTTTCATAGAAGATGTCCTAATGAGTTATATGCCTGTAACAAGTATTTTTAAATTTACACCCATACTTTGAATGAAAATTTTGTTATGTAGGTTCTGAGCTCAAGGGTTTTTTGTTCTTTTGTGCTTAAAGAAAAAAAAGAAAGAAAATTCTTCTACTCCCTTTAATCCACGGATGCTGTTGAAGAATCTGCTGTCAAACTAATTACTTTTTCCTCTTTAGATGGCTTGTTATTTCTCTTTAAAAGCTTTTGGAAATGTTTTTGAATTCGTCTCAGTTTGATTTATTATTATTATTCCTATCATCTCTTCTGTTTAGCATTTTTATTACTCCATTTCAACTTAGTGCTATTTTCTTTAATTCTGAGTAATTTATTTCTATCATGTCTCCAAATAGCTTATTGTCTCTTTGTCTCTCATTTAAAGGTCCTCTTTATATGGATATTAATTATTCTCTTTCTATCATCTAGATTTTCTTTTATAAATTATAATTTCTTTATCCTTTTTTTCTTCATTCTGGCTTCCACTCAATTTTATGTTCAGATTTTATAACATACTATTTATCTCTTATTTTTTGTTTTTATTTCAATTATTGTTTTCACACTAATACCTCACTTGCTTATTATAAAATATTGTTTTATGTTACTAATATACTTTTATCTTTCTTTTTATTGTAATTTTACTTTGTATTTTAAAATTGTTAATTTCTTTGCTTCTGATTATATTTTTACTTGTATTTTTAAATTGTTAATTTCTTTGCCAGTTTTTTAAACTGTTATTAAGGTCTTTCTGAGCTCACATTTCCCTGGGAACTTCTAGCTTTTTTGATCAATAATACATCTATAAGGACTAGATCCTAGCATTGGTCAGTCTAGATGAACTCAGAAAAAGAGGAAAGACGGTCCCTAGATAATGGACCTCCAGGCAACTATTTAATCCAATTTGATATCTGTCTTTGTTCAAATATCTTTTTTATCCTCATATTTCTAGGAAAAGCATCATCTGGATTTGCAGTACATCAATCCCAACAGTTTCGTTGCACAGGAATGTGTGATTTCATCCCAGAGGCTCCTCATGAACAGTTGTTTTAGCATCTTCTCATGACTTCGTGATGTTTTAGCATCTTCTCATGACTTCAGGCTTTTGTGCTGCACAGAAATCACTCCTGCAGAAAACTATACCGGAAGTTGAGGCACTGGCTTTGGCTTTTTTTGATGAGGAAGCAAATGTTAAGCAGGTAAAGACAAAGGGAAAACTCAAACTGCTCCAGAATGGCCCACATCTCACCCTTGATGGGACGACAGCCACAGATAAATAACATGAAAATCTTTCATCCTCGCAGTTGTTTATTTATTCATTTTCCCCTGGATTTTATCTTCCCTCTTAGTTTCTCAGGTGTTGATCTTTTGGAGGGGAAGCATTAATCTGCACTAATTTAAGATTTATAATTTAATAGGCCCACAAAACAGGTATTAATTGGTATCTATTTTATTTATTATACCATTAAGAAGGACATTAGGATTCAGAGAAGTTCATAATTTATTTCACATCACAGGACTAGTAATGGAAGGTCTTGCTTTAAAACTACAAAATTTCCTGACTTATAAGAGATTTCCATATTATAAGATTTTATAATTTTTAAGAAGAAAGGAAAAGAAAACACATAAGATTGTTATTATTACTAAGATGTACATTGTTTTATATATGTATATATGGGTGAAATCTTAGATTTGATCAGATGTAGCTATTATAATCCACTTTTTGACTTTAAATTTCATTACACTTAACCAAGAAAAAAATTTGAACAGTCTTTTCCTTCTAAATATTCCACCTGTTTATCAGAAAATTACATTGAGTCATTTGTTATTTATAGCTCTATTGCCAGAAAGAAATTAATAATTGGGGTGGTGCCCATAGCTCTGTGGGTATGGCACTGGCCACATACACTGAGGCTGGTGGGTTAGAACTCAGCCTGGGCCAGCTAAAACCACAATGACAACTGTGACAAAAAAATTGCCGGGCGTTGTGATGGGTGCCTGCAGTCCTAGCTCCTTGGAAGGCTGAGACATGACAATCTCTTAAGCACAAGAGTTAGAGGCTGCTGTGAGCTGTAACGCCACAGCACTCTACCAAGGGCAACATAGTGATACTCTGCCACAAAAAAAAAAAAAAAAAAAAGAAAGAAAGAAAGAAAGAAAAAAAGAAAAGAAAAGAGAAGAAAAAAGAAATTAACAATTGGGTGAATTAGAAACAGCTTTTTTGCATCTGGCCCCGGGTGAGATCAGGGAGAGAAGATTCTAGGCACCTCTGTCTGTGGACTCTGCCCAGAAACATCCCTTCTGGGGTACACGGAGGTAGCTGGAGACTTCAGGACCTCAAGAGGAAGATGAAAGCAGTGAAGAAGCAGCAAGTGCATGGGTTCAGGGCAGAGGATGGATGGTCATGGTAGTGGCTACAGTGGGACAATTTTAACAGGCCCAGAAGCTAGAACAGAGCTTCCGGGGACAGAAAGGAGCTTTCATTGTTCAGCTGCAGGCTGGGCAAAGCCATTGTGGGACAGCTGCCTTGCAGGCTTGGCCCTCAGGGTCCTAGAATGAGGCTGATTCTGGCCTCCCTCGTAAGCGGGCAGCTGCTTCTGTCTGGGGAGATCCAAGAGACTCACACTTTCCTGGGAAAGCCACTGTGTAGCCACGGGACATGGTTTGAAAAGGTTGAGGCACATTTATTAAGTGGGCCTATGAGAGCTTCAGGCTCCCGGCCATGTGGAGTTGAAGGCAAAGAAGTCAGCACAGCCGTCCAGTCTCCATCTTATACAGCTGTATCAGTGTTGTGATTAGCATCTCATACACCAGAAGATCACCTGTTGCCCAGGCACTATTCAGGTGGAAAGGAAAAGAAAATATTAGATTTTTATCAGGTATAATATTATGCAGCAGCTACCTCATTTTTAATATATAGATACAGTTTTTTAAAATGTTTTTTTCAACTTTCCCCCCTCTAGATTTTTCTTTTTCTCTTTTTTCTTCATTTTTCTCATGTAAATATAATATTTCATTGTAGCCTTCTTTAATAATAAGGACATTATTTTTGCTACTTTTCCCCCCCTGTTATTCAGTCCCCCCCCCAATTTTATTCCTTAGGATTTTTTGTTCGTTTTACTTTGATTTATAGTATTTTTATTTTTCTTACCTATTTGGTGGAAGTGGGGTCTTGAGTCTGCCCAGGCTGACAAAGAGCTACAGATGTCAAGAGACCCACCCAACCCAGCCCCATCAGAGCTTGGCATTTGTGGGTGTGGTCAAAGTACCCTACTGGACATCACCATTACTCCTGTCTCTCTCTTTCTGTTCTCTCTTCTTTTTGTCAATCTTCCCTTTTACCCCATCTTCCTTTCTCTTTTCTGTTTTTTTTTTTTTTAGATCTTTTATCCCTTCTTTTTTTTTAAAGTGCTGATACATTTAATTACAGATTGTTTACAAATATGGTAACAGGATGGCTACAAAGGCATCTTCTCACTTTAAAAGTTGCTGACTTGTTTAGAAATGAGAGACCTGATATATGGTGGGTAAGAGAGAAGGGACAGCCCTTAGTAAATGTCGCACTGCCAACCTCCCTTCATGAGCCCTTCCTGGTTCCCCAGGGAGCAGGCCACAGCACTGGCTGCACCATTCTCCCAGTTCCCCTCCTGGTTCCCTGACAGCTTATTAGATGTACCTTATCTAAAATCAGAACATTTCAGGTTTCTAGCAGGTCAGAGTACCATTAGTTATTAGAGAAAAATCAGAAAGCCATTAGGCAAGACATATTCTAGGCTGCCAGTGTGACCCTGGCAGGGGAGAGGCAGGAACACACTGTAACGAGCCTCAGCAGCCTCTTGCAAGGCCAAGGACCGGACCTAAACTGCCGTGGGAAGCTGCCAGGAGTGAGGGCCTCCAGCGAGACTGGGCTAGTTTCTCAGACATTAGGGCACACATTCGAACTCTCTCCTCATATAACTTGTTCTGCTGCTGGAATGCCTTCATGCACACCATCTTGTCCCCATCCCCCCTTTTAGAAGAAAAAGGCAGATAAATTGACTGGGCAGAGGCCGCATCCTATGCTAGCTCAACACAACTATGAGATAAAAACGGAGGACACAGTGAGGTGGGCAGATGTGGTCACAATGGCAGTGAGTGCTTTGAATACTGGATGGTGTCCAGAGAAGCCCCAATGTTGTAATTCTTGATCTGGAGAAGCCTGGTGAGCCAGCAGCCTTCATTGGAGAACCCCATTAACAGCATCAGGGACAGGGACTCGGTCAGCTTTGGGTCAGCCTCTGATGAAAAATGTGTAACAAGGAAGCTTCCTTCAGCCCTGTGGGTCCTTCCTGAGAAGGGTCCAAAGAACTTGGCACTTCAGAGTCTGGCATTTGTAGAGACTGGAGTTCACCTGTCGACAGGTACACTACTTTTGAAGATGAATGGGTTCAGTCATCATCTTCTCCAGAACAGTTAGCAGGCCCCATGTGTTCCTCGGGCTGCCGTGCAGACTCCAGAGCAATCTTTTTCATTTGCTCTGTTAGAGACTGCTCAGTGTCCTTGAAATTCCCCTCTGGCTTGCTGGGGTCAGAAGAGCAGTTGTTTGGCTGAGAGCTACTCTTCTCTTCTGTGCTGAAACTCTTGGTAGAAACAGCCTTCAGGAGGCTTCTTTTCCCTGCATGTTCCACGTCAGTATCAATTTTGATGCCCAAAGGGCTGAGGACAGCTGCCACACGCTCCTCAACATTCTTCAGGAAATTCATACAGGTGTTCTCCAATGGACTGGAAGCTGATTCTGCTGTGGGGCCGGGGTGAGCATCCCCTCCTCCAGGAGGACACGGGTTCCAGTTCCCTGGTAGGCCCATTTCCCAGCCTGGCACCTGAAGTGCCTGTATTTCAGTTTATGCAGCCAGTGGCTATGAGAGAAGGCCTTGGAGAGGTACCCAGAGGAACTAGGGAACATGAGCTTGTTGTGCTCCGTGTGTAGGCCCTTACCCTCACAGACACCATACAGGTCATAGTTTGGGCAGATGCTGCACTTGTAGTGTGTTCCCACCACCCACTGCAACCATTTCAGATTACATTGGGGCGCACCAGGTTGCAAGGTACCTCCATTCTTGCTCTTCACTTTTCTCTTCCTTTTAGTCCTTTACCAAAAGGACACGTCAACACCTTAAGTCAGAGGAGTGGTAATTTAAAGAGCAGGAGGAAGTGAAAGGAAAAAAGTAGGGCAAGGGGCTCGGTGCTGGCAGCTAAGTGGTTAGGGCTCTGGCCCCATATACCAAGGCAGGTGGGTTCAAACTTCCAAGGCCTGCTAAACAACAATGACAACTGCAACACCAAAAAATAGCTGAGTGTTGTGGCAAGTGCCTGTAGTCCCAGATGCTTGGGAGGCTGAGGCAAAGAATTACTTAAGCCCAAGAGTCTGAGGTTGCTGTGAGCTGTGTTGCCATAGCACTCTACTGAGAGTGACTTAGTGAGACTCCATTTCAAAAAACAAAAACCAAAATAAAAAGTAGGGCAAGGAAACAGACAAAATGAAAACTCTCATGAGGAGGAACCCTCAGAAAAATGCTGGCAACATGAAAAACCTAGAGCAACAGAGCACAGAGCAATCCCCCACCCCAAGAGATCATGAGGTAACTACAGAGGATTCCACTTATAAAGAAATGTTAGAAATGACAGAGAGAGAATTCAAGATATGTACTATAAGAGCAATGAAGGAAATTGCTGATAAAGTGGAAAATAACCAAAAGGAAATAAAAAAACATAATAAAATAAGAGATGAATGATATGAAGAATATAGAGAGGATATAGCAGAGCTTAAGGAATTGAAGCAATTAGTCAGGGAACTTAAAGATACACTAGAAAGTATCAATAGCAGATCAGACCATGCATAAGAGATAATCTCAGAGGTAGAGAATAAAGCTCTTGAGGCAATTAAACAGGTAATTAAAGAGACAGAAAGAAGGAAAGAGAAAGCAGAATGTTCACTGAGAGAATTGTGAGATTTCATGAAGTATTCAAACATATGAGTTATACATATCCCAGAAGAGGAAGTCCACCCCAGAGGAATAGAAGCAATACTAGAGGATATCATACATGAAAATTCAGAGTATCGAACACCAGGTTATCTCAACTCAAACAGAACTTCTCCAAGACACATTGTCATAAACCTGTTCAAAGTCAAGACCAGGTTATCTCAACTCAAACAGAGCTTCTCCAAGACACATTGTCATGAACCTGTTCAAAGTCAAGATGAAAGAGAAGATTCTACAAGCAGCCAGGAATAAGTGCCAGTTGACCTAGAGATGCAAATCCTTCAGGGTGACTGCAAAACCTTCTCAAATGAAACTGTTTGAGCCAGAAAAGAATGGTCATCTACCTTTAATCTACTTAAACAAAAGAATTTTCAGCCTAGAATTCTATATTCTGTGAAGCTAAGCTTTAAAATTGATAGAGAAATCAAATTATTTACTGATATGCAAACATCGAGGAAGTTTGCTACAACAAGACCAGCTCTACAGGAAATACTTAGGTCTATTCTACACACTGACTATAACAATGAAGCACCAGCAAACTAAACACTAAGAAACTAAAAAACAAAACTGAAGTGCCGCAATGACGCAAAAGATAAAACTAAGCAATGAACTTTCAAAAAATAAGATGAATAGACTCCACCACACTTATCAATTCTCTCAATAAATATTAATGGCTTAAATTCACCACTGAAGAGGCATAAACTGACTGGATAAAAAGGCACAAGCCATTCATTTGTGTCTGCAGGAAACACACCTAGCCTCAAAGAACAAAGTAAACCTCAGGGTTAAGGGATAGAACACAATTTTTCAGGCAAATGGAAAACAGAAGAAAAAAGGGTTTGCAATCTTATTTTCAGATAAAAGTAGATTTAAAGCAACTAAAATTTTAAAAAGACAAAAATTGACCAATTTTTATGCACCAAACTTAAATGCTCCCAGATTTTTAACAGACCTTAATTAGTCTGAGCAATATGATATCCCATAACACCATAATTGTGGGAGATTTTAACACTACTCTTACAGAGTTGGACAGATCCTCTAAACAGAAACTACATGAAAATGCAAGGGACCATAGAACAACTGTGCTTGATAGACATATACAGAACACTCCATCCCAAAGATAAAAAATATATGTTCTTCTCATCAGCTCATGGAACAGTCTCTAAAATAGATCATATCCTAGGACACAAATCAAACCTCAAGAAAATCAAAAGAATTAAAATTTTACCTTGTACCTTACCAGACACAAGGCAATAAAGGTAGAATTCAACTCCAACAAATACTGTTATCCCACACAAAGGCTTGGAAACTAAACAACCTTATGTGGAATGACAGTTGGTTCAAGGAAGAGATAAAAAAAGAAAACCATTAACATCTTTGAGCATGACAACAATGAAGACACAAGTTACCCAAACCTGTGAGACACTGCAAAAACAGTCCTAAGAGGGAAATTTATAATAGTAGATGTCTATATCCAAAAAACAGAAAGAAAGCACATCAATAACCTCATGAATTATCTTAAAGAAATGTAAAAGAAAGAGCAATCCAATCCCAAACCCAGCAGAAAAAAATAAATAACAAAAGTAAATCTGAAGTAAATGAAATTGAAATAGAAGAATCATTCAGAAAATTAATGAAACAAAAAGTTTATTCTTTGAAAAGATAAATAAAAGTGGTAAAATATTAGCCAGATTAACTGAAAATAGAAAAATAATATCTTTAATACTTCAATCAGAAACAGAAAGGAGGAAATAACTGATACCGCAGAGATACAAGAGATTATTTCTGACTACTACCAAAAATTTTATGCCCAGAAATTTGACAATGTGGAAGAAATAAACTAATTCCTAGACTTAACCAGGAAGAAATAGATCTCTTCAACAGACCAATATCAAGCACTGAGATGGCAGAAGAATTAAAAAAGCTTTGAACAAAAAAGCCTAGGACCAGATGGCTTCACATCAGAATCCTCTCACACCTTCAAAGATGAGCTTGTACCTATACTGCAACAGCTATTCCAAACATTGAGAAGGAAGAAACCCTTCCCTAACATGTTCTATGAAGCAAACATCACCTTGGTTCCAAAAACAGGAAAGTACCCAACTAAAAAGGAAAAGTACAGACCAATTTCACTAATGAATAGTGATGCAAAAATACTCAATGAAATCTTAGGCAATTGATCGCAGCTACTCTTTAAAAATTTTACCTTTTGATCAAGTAGGCTTCATCCAAGAGATGCAAGGTTGGTTTAACATATGCAAATTCATAAATGTAATACATCATATCAATAGAAGCAAAAACAACAACCATATGATCCTCTCAACAGATGCAGAAAAAGCATTTGACAAAATTCAGCATCCTTTTCTAACAAGAACACTTAAGAAAATAGGAATAGGTAGAACATTTCTTAAGCTGATTGAAGTCATCTATGACAAAGCCACACCTAACATCATATTGAATGAAGTAAAACTGAAAATTTTTCCACTGAGAACTGGAACCAAACAAAGATGTCCACTATTGCCACTATTATTTAACATAGTTCTGGAAGTTCTAGCCAAAATAACCATGGAAGAGAAGGCTACAAAGGGCATCCAAATTGGGGCTGAGAAGGTGAACTCTCCCTCTTTGCTGATGACATGATCTTATACTTAGAAAACACCAGAGACTCAACCATAAAACTTCTGTAAGTCATCAGGAAATCTAGAAACATCTCCAAATAAAAAATCAATGTCCATAAATTAGTAACTTTTGAATACTTTAATAATACCCAAGTTGAGAAGCATCAAGGACACAATTTCCTTTGCAGTAGCTTCAAAGAAAATTCAATTCCTAGGGATATTCCTAACAAAATAAGTTAAAGATATTTTTAAAGAGAATTATGAAACTCTAAGAAAAGAAATTGCAAAAGATGCTAACAAATGAAAGAACATATCATGCTCTTGGCTGAGAATAATCAACATAGTCAAAATGTCTATTCTACCCAAAGCAATGTATAAATTCAATGCAATCCCTATTAAAATACCAACTTCATATTTTGAATAACTGGAAAAATAGTACTTAGTTTTGTATGGAACTAAAAAAATACCCTGTATAACTAAGATTATCCTTAATAATAAAAACAAAGCTGGAGGCATGACACTGCCAGACTTCAGGCTATATTGCAAGTCCACAGTAATCAAAACTGCACTATATTGGCACAAAATAGAGACATGGACATATGGAACAGAATAGAAAACCAAGAGATGAAATAGTCTCTATTTGCCATTGGATCTTTGATAAACCAAACAAAAGCATGCAGTGGGGAAAAGAATCCCTTTTCAACAAATGGCACTGGGAGAACTGAATAACCACATGTAAAAGACTGAAACTTGACCTACTCCTTTCACCCCTTACTAAAATTGACTCATGATAAATAAGGGACTTAAAACTAAAACATAAAGTGATTTAAATATTAGAAGAGTGTATGGGGGAAACTCTTGATGATGTTAGACTGGGGAAAGATTTTTATGACAAAGACTTCAGTGGCCATTGCAACAACAAAAATCAACAAATGGAACTTAATTAAGCTGACAAGCTTCTGCACAGCTAAGGACAAAAAAAAGTAGAGGAAAAAGACAACCTTCACAATGGGAAAAGATATTTCCAGGGCATCAATCAGACAAAGGGTTGATAACTAGAATTTACATAGAACAAAAATTAATCAACAAAAAAAGAGCCAACAATCCCATCATGGGGCAAGAGACATGACTAGAACCCTCCCTAAGGAAGACAGAGGAATGGCCAACAAACATTTGAAAAAATGCTCATTGTCCCTAATCATCAGAGAAATGCAAATCAAAACCATCTTGAGATATCACCTAACCCCAGAGAATAGCCCACATCACAAAATCTCAAAGCTGCAAATGCTGGCATGGATGTGGAGAGAAGGGAACACTTTTACACTACTGGTGGGACTGCAAACTAATATAATCTTTTTGAAAGACGTATAGAGAATCGTCAAAGAACATAAAGTAGACCTCCCATTTGATCCTGCAATCCCATTATGAGGTAGCTACCCAGAAGAAAAAAAAAATTATCATAAGGATATTTGAACTAGATTGTTTATCACAGCTCAATTTACAATTGCCAAAATATGGAAACAACCTGAACACCCACCAACCCAGGAATGGATTAACAAGCTGTGATCTATGTACCATGGAATACTATTCAACCATTTAAAAAGATGGAGACTTTACATCTTTTGTATTGACCTGGATTGAGTTGGGACACATTCTGCTTAGTAAAGCATCACCAGAATGGAGAAGCAAGAATCCAATGTAGGAGCACCTATAGCTTTCTAGTTAGGGCACCAGCCACATGCTCCACAACTGGTGGTTTCTAATCCAGCCTAGGCCTGCTAAATAAAAACAAACAAACAAACAAAAAAGGGTAGCCAGACAGTTGGTAGGCACCTATGGTCCCACCAACTAGGGAAGCTAAGGCAAGAGAATAACTTGAGATTGCTGGAGCTATGACACCATGACACTCTACCGAGAGTGACAAAGTAAGTCTCTGTCTCAAAAAAAAAAAAAAAAAAAAGAATCCAATGTATTCAATTCTAAAATGAAGGCAGTAGATGATCTAACACAAGGTGTGGAGTAGGGGTATGAGGAATTGGAGAAAGAAGAGAGGGCAGAAGGGAGGAGAATGGAGGAGTCACAGTCATGTCTCTTGGGGGCAGGACACCATAATACATCTTTTCCCACCATAAAAATGGACTTTACCTAACAAACACAATCAGTGTAACCTAAGTCTTTGTACCTTCAATGAATCCCGAACGATAAAAATAAATAAATAATTAATTAATTAAAAAAATTCATATATAAAAAATCTTGTCACAAGAATGTCCAAAAATAAGAATATAATGAACATCTGTGTAATCAAATCTCAGCTCTCTATATATGTATTAATATTACCAATTCAAATATCATATTCATGCATACTATATTTCAGCTTGGTGAATATATTCTGTCATTCAGTATCACTTACTTTACCTCAGTATATTCTTAAAGAGCAAGTATTTTAAATTTAGAAAATTACATCTATTAATCTTTTTCTTAAGCATTTTTACTTTAATATATGGTTTAACAACACATGCTAGCTCAGTTTTTCTTTGAACCTTTTCAAGTTTTGCTTCTTATATATATTTTTTAACACACCTGCCAATGATTTCAGTTCATGATGAACAGGATTCCAATGTAATATTTTTTCTATATAATCACCCAACTGATGCAGAGCTATGTACACATTTTCAAGGCCACATCATCTACTATTGATTATCCATGCCCAGTTACAACCCTGTACTCTCTCCTCTGCTCCATTGGTCTTTATATATTCTTTGCTGTATCTTAATTAGTATAGTTTGCAATAATCCTGATATTTAGTAATGCAAACCCCAAACACTTACTGTATTTCTTCAAAATTACATTATTTCTAACTAAAAAAATTTCCTATACTAAGTATCAGTTTTGGTATATTTCAGGTACCAAACAAACCAAAAATGCTGGACTTGCATTGAATTTTTAGATTGATATGAAGATAATTATCATCTTCAAAATGTGAACCTTCATTTCTATGTTTAAAGTATATCCTTCTCTTTATTCAGGTATATTTTTAAATATTCCTCCTTAACATGATATATTCTTTCCCATAAAGCATATCCCACATTTTACCACAGTTACTTTTATTGACGTTAGAAATTTTATCTTTCTAAAAGTATATACTCACTTGCTACCATGAGAAATTATTTTGGTAATGTAGCAGTTTAGTATCTTGACAGTGGATAACCTCGCTATACATTCATAAGGACATAATGCATACGTACAGCTGTGACAATCTGCATAGGGTGGGCTAATGGGTCCATGTCAATTGTCTGTTTATGATGTTGTGTGAAATGTTACCATTGGGGAGACCTTAGTAATGGGTAGAGTGTTGTTTCCACATTACTATTTAAAAGTGCATATGAGGGCAGTGCCTGTGGCTCAAAGGAGTGGGGCGCCAGCCCCATATGCTGGAGATGGTGGGTTCAAACCCAGCCCCAGCCAAAAA
Source organism: Perodicticus potto (assembly GCA_963574655.1). Classification (NCBI taxonomy): domain Eukaryota; kingdom Metazoa; phylum Chordata; class Mammalia; order Primates; family Lorisidae; genus Perodicticus; species Perodicticus potto. The sequence continues at coordinate 7,852 of CAUYRH010130148.1, read as the reverse complement.
CTGCAAAAAAAAAAAGGAAAAAAAAAAGAAAAGTGCATATGAGTCTATAATTACCTCAAAATAAAAAGCTTAAAAATATAAAACATTCTCTTTATGTGTTCTCAAACTATAAATTTTAATTGTTGTTATTCCATGGAAATATGATGGCTTTCATATGGATGAAATATCTAGCATAGATGCAAAATTACAATTTATGATTAGTTTCTTTGTGAATTTATGAGACATATTATGTGGACAACTGTATTATCTGAAAATACAGGCATTTATATTTCTTAAAAGAGAAATTAACAATTGGTGGAAGGGTAATAATTCCACCAATTTTTAACAGTATGCCACTTCCTCCTTTTTTTGAATTTACATCTATTAACTTTACATAAAAATTATTTTGAAGTTTTCTAGCATCTCACAATAAGGCTAACTATTGGTTATGTCATACTTATAGACTCTTGTTCACTTACTGAAAAATTTAGAGTGTTTATTTGCACACATCTCCATGCTCTTTAAAGTACCCATAAATACTATTTTGTTACATAAACTTATTAAGTATAACACATAACATATTTTAAATAGTGTAGAATTTTTTCAAAAATATTAATATCTCTGTCCTTGATGGTGATGAATTGACTTAAATTTTATCTCCTCTGCCAGAGTATTAACCCTTTGTTTATACAGCCATATTTTAATTTTATTTTTATCCCTCAACCATAATGTGGTCTTTTGTACTTATTTGGTATTGAATAATTATGATTGAATGAATGAATAAAATTTTAGGTTGCTATTTTATATTAATGCTCTAAAATTTTTAACTTTTTAGGGAAGCAAATCTGTAACATTTTATTCTAAGAGCCCAGTATGGTGTCTTTTACATAACAAAAAAAGCAATACAAAAATGAAGCATTTAAAAATGAATATTTGATTATAATATACATACTGTAGAAATTAATTAAGTCACTTCTACTCTTCATTAATTTATAAGAAGTAACTAACATGAATGTGGATGAAAATAACACAAAAGTAATGAGAAATGAATGTTGCCTCTACCAAGTATCACAATTCACATTGAGGTGGTAGATTCCAGTTTGGGAGGGGAAAGTATTCATATCTCTGTCTGTGCCTTGGTGTTCATAAGCTGTGCATTTTATCTAAAACCTCACATTGGCAGCTCTCAACATACTGCTGTTTTTCTCACAATACTCTTAAACCTCAAGCTGGGCTCAAATTGAATCTCAAGGTCAATTTACTCCCGTGTACACTGGTATAATGCTTCCAGATTTCATATACATCCTTTCACCTACCATCACTTAAATAAACAAATACAAATATGACGGTATGTTCTATGTCCTTTCAAGTTACTGTTAGCTTGTAAAATGGTATGAGTTTAATTTAATTTTTAATAATGGTGTGAGTTTAATTTAATTTTTAATAATGAAGTATTAAGTCTTGTTAAAGACTTAGCATGACAGTACTTCACTCTAATTCAGATTGTAATTTTGATCTGCAGGCGAGGGAGAAGGAGGGAGCTGTGTTATGCCATGTTTCTTTAATAACAGAAATTCTAGCACTCTGAAATGTCAGTGGAGGAGCTTTTGGAATGGGGTGGCCACTCATGTCTTTCAAATTTCTGTAGTAGTGTCAATATCTTTCAAAAATATTTGCTCACTCTAAATTCATTTTGAAAGATTACATAAATTCTCTCATTATTTAAAAACATCTGAAAAGTATTTTACTAACCTATATGATAATGACAAGTATTTTTATTTTTAATAGAGCTTTTAAACAGGCAATTTAAAAAACTCTTTAAAAATAATCTAAATGATGTTTATTGTTTAAAATTGAAAACCTTTAAATCCTTTACATTAGTCCAAGATTGAATATTATGTTAAATATAAGTAGTCTTTTTTTTTTTTTTTTTGAGACAGAGTTTTACTTTGTCACCCTCAGTAGAGTGCCATGGTGTCACAGCTCATGGCAACCTCCAACTCCTGGGATTGAGGCAATTCTTCTGCCTCAGCCTCTCAAGTAGCTGGGACTACAGGTGCCCACCACAATGCCTGGCTATTTTTTTTTTTTTTGCAATTTTGTTGGGGCCGGGTTTGAACCCACCACCCTCTGTATATGGGGCCCTACCCACTGACACACAGGTGCCACCCAATATAACTAGTCTTTTCATATACTGTGTCAAATGAAACAGAATCATGGCTGCCACCCCAGAGCCCAGCAAGCCTGAGAAGGGGAAGCCATTTCAGTTCCTAGGAATATTAAATGCTGAAAACATTCACTGTCCATGGAATTAGATATTATATCATTCATTAGAGTCTGTTTTGGCTGACCTTGGACATTGTTTTGTTAAGTGGTAGAATTAGAAGATAATGTGATGTCAGAGTAGGAGGATTTTACCTTGGTGACTTTTGGATGCTGGTTCCATTATAGGTGTCATTATATCAAGCAGAGAATCCAGGGAAGAATTGCCAGAGAAGGAATTTAAAATAAGATACTATATGAAATCACCCATCTTGATCCTGAAAGAAAACAAACCAACAGCAATAGCAGCAATTAAGCAATCTGAGCATAGAAAGCCAAACACACTCCCTGATGTCAATGTGAACAAAGCTGAGATCACCACATAAAGCATTTTATGTAAAATAAAATGACAATCAAATAAATGGAGTATGTGTAAGTTGTAGTCTGAAAAGAAATGGGGACATATTTTTCCTAATCCAAGGTGGATGAAATTAGATTCTTTGGTTAGAGAATATGAAAACTGTCAACATGCAATGGACTGTTCTTATAAGTTACTTTAGTATGTAAGTTAATGTGATGGTTAATTTTATGTGTCAACTTGACTATACCATGGGGTGCCAGACATTTGGCTGAACATTATTTCTGATTCTGTCTAGAGGGTGCTTCTGGACAAGATCAGTATTTGACTCCATGGACGTTGTGAAGATGATTGCCTTCTCCAAAGTGGATGGGCAGCACCCAGTCTGTTGACGGCCTGAGTAGAACAGAAGGCCGAGGCGGAGATAATTTGCTCTTTGTCTGACTTATTGTCTTATTCTGCCTTTGGACTGGACTCACATCATGGACTTCCCAGTTCTCAAATGACCAAACCAGGACTAGCACACACACCACCACTTCTCCTGGTTTTCAGATCTTCCAACCCAGGCTGTAACTGCACCACTGGCCTCCTGAGTCTCTAGTTTACAGATGGCAGATCCTGCATCTGCTTAGCCTCCATAATCTTGTGAGGCTATATACCATTTTTCTATATACCTTGTAAATACATTTTTTCTATTGTTTCCATTGCTCTGGAGGTGCCTAATACAATTAATGTCTATGTTTTTCATTTATGTTAAACAATAAAATTAAAATAGATAAAATAATACAATTTTAATTTCTGGCATATTAAAAATAGTGACATTTAAAATTTAACTGTTACAGTAGTTTTTAAAATGCAACCAAATGAACTTAAATAATCTCACAATTGAAAAACCATTGTCATCCTTTTTTATTAAATAAACTTTTGTAAATTAAATACTTGTATCCAAACTATACAAAGATCATTTAAAACTCAATGATTTATAAAAATAAAGAAAAACTACCAAACTTAAAGATGGGGAAAATATCTGATGAACACTTCACAAATATATGTAGATGGCAAAAAATAATAATAATAATGCACATAAAATAGGTTCAACATCATTTTTCATTAGGGAAACATAATTTAATATAATACTGAACACTATTGCAGGGGAAACTGAACTTCACCTTAATTTTTCTCAGAGTTCTAGCTAAGCCTGAGAATTAAATTCATATAAAATAGATTAACAGGGGAAAAGCATAAAAATTTATTTTTCCTGGGGATGACACGGGAGCCTTAACAAAGAAATGAATATCCAAAGAATCAGTTGGAGCAAACTGATATACTAAATTGGACAAAGAATTAATAAATATATACTAAATTGGACAAAGAATTAATAAATTGTGAAAAAACAAAAGATGTGAGGAGATTTAAAAGATAAGAAGTATTTTAACAAGACCTGCACAGAATTCTCTAGGTCTCAACTTCCCATCCTTCATGCTAAGAATGCTGTATCTTGTTTGGCGCATTAGCTTGTGCCTGTAATTCCAGGTCCTTAGGATGCTACGTGGGAGGATGCCTTGAGCCCAGGAGTTTAAGCTGGGGTTAAGCTATGATGACACCACTGTACTCCTTCCCAGATGAGACAGCGAGACACTGTCTCTTAAAAAAAAAATTGCTACATGTTCAAGGCGGCAATTTTATTTTTTGTTTTTAACAAACAGCACGCAGATCAGAGTAATCTTCTTGCGTCTACCTTCACTACCAATTAAGATGGCTAATTAAAAAAAAAACTGACAGTAGTAATGCCAGTGAATATTTAGAGCATTGGGAACTCATGCTTATTGCTGCTGTGCAAGATGGTAGGGTCACTTTGGAAGACTGTTAGGCATTTTCTTACAATACTCGTCTTGCCACACAGTCCAGCAAATTGTACTCCAACTGATCTGAGAAACTTATGCTCACAGAAACACTCGCACAGAAATGTTTAGAGTAACTTTATTCATAATTGCCAAACAACTGGAAACAACCGAGATTTCCTTTATTTATTTATTTGTATTTATTTATTTATTTGGAGACAAAGTCTCTGTCACTGTGGTTAGAGTGCTGTGGCATCATAGCCCATAGCAACCCCAAACTCCTGAGCTCAAGTGAGCCTCTTACCTCAGCCTCCCAAGTAGCTGGAACTATAGGCGACTGCCACAATGCCTGGTTAGTTTTTTCTATTTTTAGTAGAGATGGGGTCTCGCTCTTCCTCACAGTGGTCTCAAACCCCTGAACTCAAACAATCCACCTGTCTTGGCCTCCCAGATTGGATTACAGGTGCGAGCTACTGCCCCTACCCAAGATTTCCTCCTTTTGATAAAAGTGTGTGATTCTATTTATTTACGTTTGCTGTTTTTATTTCTTTTTATTTCCATAACCTTATAACCATAGGAGTACAAGTGAAATTGATCATTAAATGTGAAATAACTGATTTCAAAGAAAAAGTTTAATTTATTATATCTCAAAGAAGAAGCAGGACAATTAATCCTGCTAAACTAATGACACAGAGTTGCCATTTTAAGGGCAGTTTGTTTATGCCGGCAGCAAGAAGCTTGAAGACTGAACGACGACAAAAATCATAAAAGGCATTTTCCACAATTCGTTGAGAATAGAGTATTTTTCCTTGCAAGAAGTGGTCCAAAGCATGCAGGAAGTTAGTGCAAGGTCTGGTGAATACAGTGCATGACAGAGAATTTCCAAGTTCAACTTTTGTAGTTTGAACAGAATTGTTTGTGTGACATGTGGTTAAACTTTATCTTGCAAGAAGATTGGCGTGTCTCTCCAGACTAATTTAGCTGCTTACTCACAAGCATTCTCATCATTTCATCCAAGTGGTTTTAGTAGAAATTTCCTGTAATTGATTGACCAGGTTTCACGAAGCTGTAGTGGATAATACAGTGCTGGACCATCAGACAGACACGATTAACCTTTTTTTATGAATACTTAGTTTTGGACTATTTCGGCACTTCGTCTTTATCCAAGCATTGTGCCATATGCTTGAGATAGACCTATTATAATTTATATACCTACCATTCATCTATAAGCCCTCAACTTTCCCCACATCTTTACCAAAATCTGTTATTTTTTGACTTGTTGGTAAAGGCCATTCTGAGTGGAGTAAGATGTTATTTCACTGTAGTTTTAGTTTGCATTTCTCTGATGTTGGTTAATGATGTTGGGAATTTTTTATAGAAGAATAGAAAAACTGTGGTGCGTTCATATAATGAAACATTATTCAGAAAATTTTTAAAAATTACAAGATTTGATGTCATAAAAAGACATGAATAATATTAAAAAGATATTGTTACATGAGAGATTCTGAAAAAGACTACAGATTGTATGATGCAAATTATATGGCATTCTGGAGAGTGTAAAGCAATAGGAAACAGCGGTTGCTGGGGATCCTAGGGAAAGGGAAGAATTAAGCTGATGAAGTATATAAAAAGTTTTTAGAATGAAGAAACTACTCTGAATTATATGGTAATGGTAACTTTATGGCCTACAAATTGCTCAAAACCCACAGAACTTATCAGAATGAAGAAGCATAAGGCAGAGGAAAAAAATCATTCAGGATAATGTGAGATAGCAGACTTACATGCAGACTGTGGACAGAATAATCTAATTACATTACAAATAATTGAAATTGCCTCCCTCAACGGGTCCAGGGAATAAGTACTGACCTGTATGACCTTGAAAATGAATGGAGTCTATATGAATACAGGCAATAGAAACTTACCATAATCATTCTACTCAACTAATAGAATTGCTTTTAATGGTAGAAAGGTTAATAATTCTGATACTAAAATGCAGGTACATTAGAAGTGAAAAATTGGGTTAATGTATGGTAGATGGTGGGAGTCCTATTTCTCACTATTGAGTGAGAGTTTACTGAAGTAGTAGGGAAGGCTGCTTGAATGATCAATTTGATAATGGACTAAAGTTGGAGACATCAGTATAAACTAGAATTTGGGTCAATGTGGATACAGATGGTTACATACAGAAATATTTGTATGCAGAAGGGTTAATATGCACACATATCTTTTCTTCCTCTACCATCTTGCATTTTATATAAATAATGACACACAGCATCAAGGAGCAAACCACACAACCAGATCTTTATTTATAATACCATTCTCCAATGAAAGGAAACATTCCTCCATGGAGAAATGGCTGCTACTAAGACCAAGATAGAAAATAGACAAGATAAGCCTAATAAGTTAGTACTGAAAACTCTCTTTCTGCTCCCCCATCTCTCTCCCTACTCTGATGAGGATATCTCAAAGGGATATAGGAGCCAACTGAAAGAGTTACCAATGGCCAAAGATGGAATGATCTGAGCATCAAAATAAATTAAAAGGTATTCTACAGTAAACCAAAATCTAACATAAAAATCCATGAGTCTATTTTGACACAATACCTGATTGAATACATGAAAACATAGGAGAGAAGAGACAAATCTCCTCTGTAGAGGAAACCTGAATAATTTACATAAATGCACTATTCTCAAAGACTTGAGGTACAATGTCTCACTACTTAAGTGTGAGATGGACCTTGTGACTTCCTTTTAAAGTACAATATGGAATGGGAAGCAAATAAAACTTACACAACAGAGAAACCTGACAAACATGGCCTCAGCTGAATACCAAGATGAAGAGCAATTGATCCCGTTTGTAGTATGTACCTGCTGAGGTTTAAATGTGTCCCTCCAACATTCAGGCCCTGCTAATGTGACAGTGTTAACTGGGAGGCCATTTGGAAGTGATTAGTCTAGGAGGACTTCTTCATGAATGGGATTAAGGCCTTTACGGGGGGTTGGGGAGCTTCACTCAGCATTTGGGTTCTTGCCCTTATCTCTTCAGCCTTGTGAAAACCCAACAAGAAGGCTCTTACAAGACCAAATGTTGACACCTTCATCCTGCATTTTCTAGCCTCAAGAATTGTGGGAAATACATTTCTGTTCTTTATCAATGCCCAGTCTGTGGTATTCAGTCAGAGCAATACACATGAACTACGAGGGTACCCTTGATATGATGTGATGAAAATGGCACGTATCTGCTCTTTCTTTTTTTTTTTTATATATATATATATATATATATATTTTTTTTATTGAGTCATAGCTGTGTACAATAATTCAGTCAAGGAGTACAGTGTGTGGGCTTCACATACAATTGGAGATATTTTCATCAACCTGATTAATATAACATTCATGATATTTTCTCATTTACT